>PVJX010038213.1:0-16465 GCA_004027295.1 Dolichotis patagonum
TTACCCTATTGATATAATTGCATGTATATTTGAGTGGGTAAGATGGATGACCATATTGTTGTTTTTGTCAGATTGTGGAGCAGAACTGTTAACAGTCTCACTGTTTGAATGTCTACTTTACATGTTTTAACTTTGTAATTTGAACAACTATTTCCAAGAAGTCAGTATGTAATTAGTCAAGTAATAATTTCTTAGGTTTCTTAGGTTGTTGTTGTACTTTTCCTTTTTTCCTTAGAATACTGTATGGTTGCTACCCTTTATTCTGTTTTATTTTGTTGTGTTTTTCCTCTTTAAATAAAATTATTAAAAAAATTCACTTATAAAGCAAAAAAAAATTTGGACATAACTTTACCTTCTAGTTTGATGTTTTTTTCTAATTTTAAAAAAAATACCACACATTCTTCTTCAAAGGGAGAAAGAAAAAAAAGTAAAAAAAAATAAAATTCTGGCATAAAACTAAAGAAATTTCCTAACTATGTTCCATAATCTCCAAGCAACATTATGTATTGAAAAAGACAGGGTCAGACAGGAAATATAAGTCTAGCAATGATTACCTTCTATTCAGTATGGGAAACACGGCATGGATTTGGTTTGTAGTAGATAGATGTGAAGATTAATTTTATAGAACAGTGAGTATTGTAATGCCCTAATATTTGGTTACATCTTCTGGGTGTGTCGGTGAGTATGTTTCATGATGAAATTAACAATAGAATTTTATGCAGATTTAAGATGATTGCTCACCCAAATGTGAGTGGGTTTCCTCCTCTCCATTACAGCCTCAGACACAAAAGTTCTGATTCAAGAAATTTTTTTCTTCCTTCTATGCATGTCTATTCTTTTTTTCTTTTTTGAGACAGGATCTTGCTATATAGTTCAGGCTGACCTGACTGTGTAGCCCAGGCTGGCCTTGAACTTGCTGCAATTCTGCAGCCCCAATCTCTGAAGTATTGGGGTGACAAATGTGTGTCATCATGCCCGGCAGTATGCTTGTCTACTTTTGATAAGGACATGTCTTCTACCTTCAGACCAGAAATCAGACTGAAATTTATACCACTGTATTATCCAATTCTCAGACCCTAAACTCTGACTAAAATTACTGTGTCTGTTCTTCTGGATCTACTAATTTTGTCAAGTGAAAATCTTGAGATTTTTCAGTCTCCATATTCATAAAAAATGTTTATCATGAATATCTTTTTTTCTCCTTCTCCATCTTCTTTGTTTCTTGCTTTTCCTTCTCTCTCAGTCCCCCCCCCCATTTCTGCTGTGAGTCCAACACATACAAATAATATCTAGTTACAAAATTAATGAATTTTGCAGTTATTCTAACTCAAATTAGAAAGAAGTCAAATTTGGGACATACTGAATAATCTGTCATTAATTTTATTAAGAATGTGACAGAATGCACTTGGCATGCTCCAATGAAATATAAATGCTTGGCCTATTTACAATACTTCTAGACAATTTAAATATCTATTCCTTTAAAGAGTTTTTGCATATCAATCTCACTTGAAAAATCATAGACAGTTATAATCATAAAATAGTACATTCTCTTTTTCTAAAAAGCATTTAATTTTTTTATTTCCATTCTGTTATTACTGTTCTATAATTTTTTCAAAGAATGAAGAAAAAAAGTAAAATTGGAAACAACAACAAAAAACCTTTAGGCATACAAAGAGAATGTTGTTTTGTATAATACAGATGTCATTCAATTATAACCAAATGGTCTAAGTGTCTACACTTTGTATGTACATTTGCCATGTGTTCAATTACATATAAAGGTCATTACAATTGCTTATATCCATGTATATTTTTCTTTTCATGGTAAATAATCTTGCAAAATCATTCTCCTGAACAAAACACACATGGCTACTTTTGTAGAATTCATTTGTGTGGGTTAAAATTGTCTTCAATGAACGCTGACTAATTATGGCCTCTGGCTAATTAAGATTTATAGTAATAGTTATTTTTCTGCTACAAATGTTCATTGCCTCAATTTAATATCAAGATTCTGAGTTTAGGAATTTTTGTACAAGTGTGCTGCCTGAGAATAAAAGAGAATAACAGTTTTATTCTTTCTGTATTTAAAATAGCTTACACTAATATGCATGTTTCAAAAATGAAACAATGTAAGTAGTGAGTGTGAAAGGGTAATAAAACTATAAAATTAACTAAAGTCAGTAAGGAAATGAGCACCCCAAATACACTTACCGATGTGCTTTTTGTAGAGGTTGAGGACAATGTTGACATTTTTAGAAGTGTCATAGAATAGAAATATGACTCTCACAGTGCTGAACATGTGGCAAATATTTAACAAGTACAGTTAACAACCAATAGTTATTTTTATTGTTTCTCTATTGACTTAGGCACTTTCACAGGTTATAAAGAAGAGAAAGAACAATAACATTGTTTATATATTATATATTAAGGTTCAGTTAAATAAATTGATATTATGCAGAATGAATTCTTCCAAACAGAATTAGTCACTCTGTCATTGTTCCTATCTCATGATGTACAAAGAAGTATTCTCCACAAAATAATTAAAAGTGATACATATAGCCATACAGAGGTAACATTAACCTCATCTACCCCTTACTATTTGTTGTAAAAGTAAATGATTGAAATTCTTCTTCTGTCAGTTTATATTTGGTGCAAATTATGTGGGTATTTTCCCCTATAATCCTATAAAAAGGGAGATAGGAATCATTTGAGCATGCAGAATTCAAATTTGCTTGTTTTTTTTTTATTCACTTCTCATGAATAGTCATTAGAGAATCAAAGAGGTGAGGCTGCAAAGTGTGATGAGATTGAGAAATACCAAACAAAATACTCTGGGGTAAGCTTAAGGCATGAAGAGGAAGCTGTGACATGACCCTTATTGTAGACACAGGTTACGATTTAGATGCTGCCTTCCAGGGACTGGTCATAGAGCCTCATTCGTATATCTGATCTGTATTCTGTTCCTCAACTGAAACAAGATTATTTCAAACATACATTTCTGTGAACTATATTTTCCTCACATCCTCAATTAAAAACCATAAGTATACTTATATAGCTTCTATGACATCCACATTTATTTCTTATTAGAAAAGTTAGGTCACGACCTTAAATTGTCTTCAGCTTTACACCACATTCTGAAAGAAATAATTCTGAGCTGATTGAAGAGGGGAAAAATAAAGTGCTACATACTTTAAACTAATTAGCAGAATAATTGATGAGAAGATCTGGCTTTCAAGTTCTTTATGAAAGAACTCAGTTATTTGTGTCTTTATTAAAATGCATGCACAAAATGAATTTATGCTGACATGTCTCAAGTAGGAGTCACACTTGGGAAAATGTGAATGTGTCCATAGATTTCCAGAATTGTTGTTTTGGCTTACAGTTTGCAACTAGGTTTCAAAGTCATTCTCTACATTTGTGCAATTTTTGCAGAGCACACTGATATCCTGCTGAGGGCTGAGGTCAATCTAGAGGTTTTCCTGGTCAAGCCATATGTCTGCCTCTGCCAGGAAAAGAGGTAATTTTCCTGCAACCAAAATGCCTCCTGTGCTATGATTTGCTTTCAAAGGGTTGCAACACCCAGAGGACAGCCCTCTGTAGCTAAACTACCTCAGCACTAGCCCTTTTCTCTGATTTATACAGAGACAAAGGTTCACCTTGACCCTTACATTTGGGTAGCCTCATATATTTAACATAATATTCACACTGTCCTCTCCTCATTTGTTACATGACCTTTTGAAGATTTCCTAGGTGTTATGAGCAAAGTCTTTATGCTCTATTTTATACAGGAGTAGTTTTACTTTCTATAGACTTTTTTTCCAAATGAAAAGAGAATCTTTTTTAAAGGGAGATATCTACATGAAATCATTTTTTCTGAAATATTAAGAGTGCATTGGCAAACAGCTTGGTAACTGCCACAAATGAAAGCACTCCCGGGATTTATTTAGTAGTCCCCAGATCTCTCTTTGTCCTACTCTGGATTTCTGCATTTTAAAGCAATCTCTTTGAATGCATTGATATGATTTTTTATCCTGAAGCTGAGCCTGGAGGAGATTGGCTGCTAGTAAAGTGTGACAACAAGCACCAGGATACATTTGCACTCTTACCTATCTGAGATGCTTTATCTTGTTCAGTGTCATTCTGAATTTTAAATCTAGCTTATTGATTTCTGTTATTGCATGAATGAGGACTAAAGACCAGTCAAGTACACAAAATTAGCTGTAGTTGTATAAAATATCATTAGAATTTCATCAATTGCTTTACTGTTAGTGAATATTGCCGGGTTTTTTTTTTTGTTTTTCACAATTTCACTCATTTAAGTCTGAATAGATTTTTTTAAAAATAATGACACACATAAGTGATCATCACGTGAATGATGCCTGTACCTCTGATGAGAGATGGAAAGCTGACGAAAACAGAAATTACACAGTGAAAGTAGATATTTAATATCCATATTAAAATATCAACAAAAGCAAGGCATAAAAGCTTTAATAATACTTTCTAAGTATAAAGTATGTTAGGAGCTTAATCTCTATTTTTATACTTCCAAATAAAGGCTTAAATTTATCAATTATTAATTATTTCTTGAGTCACTAAGTTAAATAGTTTAATTATGTTATTTTAAATGATAGCTTCAATAAATCTAGTCAGTATATTTTTTTCTTTCACAAATTGTGTGTACCTCAAGACATTGTTCAAGGAAAAAATGTGTACATAATTCTCTAGGACTCTATTTTAAGAATAGATAAAGTTTGAACTCAAGACTTTTTATGTGAGGAGAATATGTGAAATTTTTTTTGCATTGATTCAGATAAAAGATTACGATGTGAATATGTATATTATGTATTAAAAGAGAGGAGGAGAAGAAGGAAGAGATAAGGGAAATGGGAAAGAATTTTGATGCTGTTATTGTTGATTTTTTTGTTGAAGCTAAAATCTCAACCTCAGTGGTATCATCTTAAAGTTAGCAGGGTGACACAATCAAGACTATTTTTAGTGTCAATAAATTATAAGCTTAAGATGGTGCCATATGTTTGTCTCAAAAACCAATCCAATATCTCCTATTTCATCACACAAGTAATGTAGACATGGTACTGGGTAGTCTGCTTCTAAAAGTGGCTCACTGACTAAACACTGGTTTTGGTTTTCTCAACTCTCCTCCTGGAGTTAGACTCCAGATTCTTCTCATTTTGAACAAAGGACTGAACAAAATGAGCAAAAGAAGTGGCCATGTTTATTCAAGAAAGGGCAGGAGAAGTGTCAGGGTGAAACTGGCTCTGTAGAGCCAGCTTCAGCAGAGCAAAGAGAAAAAGAGGGTGTCATGGTTTGTGTCTGGATGTTGCCTCAGAGCCTCATGCAGTCATGGAGGTGTGCCTTTTGGAGGCAACTAAATCTACAGTTCATAATTGATTCATTGTCTAGTGCAGGGGATGTGGTTGTGAGTGCTACATCCACTCCAGGGTTGGTAGCCTACATACAATATAAGGGAACAAGAGTCTTCTCTTGCACAGTCCTCCTGTTTTTTGTTGTTGTTTTGCTATCTTCTGCCACCATGAACTGTTGATCCTCTGCTATGTGCCACTCTGCCTTAGCATCAGTTGATTATGGACCAAATCTTACAGAGACTGTGTGTTAAACAAACCTTTCTTTCCTTAATTTTGGGTGCCAGTTATTTTGTCTCACAATGAGAACAAAGAAACCAACACAGAGGGTAAGAGCAAAGATAAAGATGCATGCCACACCTGGGAAACACAGCCTGGGCTATCAGGAAAGTTACAATAGCAAGCTCTTGGTCCTCACCTCTGTTTTTATGCTGTCCAACTCTAAAGGAAACCAGCAAAAATGTCTACATATAGGTCCTGAGAGGTGGGGCTTAGATCCAAGCCTCAGGCTAATGTCAGATGTAGGTTGTCCTGTTGAAAACCTCTTTGAGTTCTCCAGAGAAGTCTATATATAGGGCTTTGGGAACTGCTGTGCACATGCACCCAGGATTTTTTTTTTTTGGTATCCAGATTGAACTCATGACCTCACTTTTACCAGGCAGGCAGTTATGCCATTGAGCTAAATCCCCACCCACACCCAGGATCGTATATTAACATGTCATGCACACTTTTCTAGCCAGCTTTTTGCACACTCTAATTTCCTATCTCAGACAGTGTAGTGTAACAGAAATTCCAAAATGCTACTTCAGTGCAGAGAAAATTATTTCCCTAAATGTAGAAAAAAACCAATCATAACTCCATTTCTCAAATAAATTTGGCTGCTAGGTTCAATACGAATGAACTAGAATAAGAGAACCAAACAAAGGGAAGAGGCAACTTTGCCAGGCTTTTCACCTTCATTTTCTGGGGCAAGTTGCATGTTCAGCATCAAAAATAAAATATAGCCATCACCCAAACTTACATGCTACCACTTGTTTGAGATTCTATCTGAATTTCAATAGCATTTTGACATCACTAATCCAGAGAAGTCTTTGTTGAAAAAGTAGTATAATGAAAAATTTAATGATATCTTAGATTACGTTCCCCAAAACTCATGGGAGTAAAAGAAAACATTATTTTGACATATTTTTTTTCTTTTTAAAAAAATTTTAAATGAGCAAAGACTAAAAATGATGATACAAAATTTAAAAACATATTAATAAGAAATTAACAATGGTTAATATATCATGTATGGTTATCTTCAAAATAGTTACTCAGATTACAAGATACAAGCATGAAAAATGATCAGACAATGAAAGTTAAAACTATTCTTTTTGATGAGCTAACAGAGATTAGTTTTGTAATTATCTATTTTCTATGTATCTATATAAAATCTTTTCTTTCTTTTGTCCTTTACCCCATCCTAGTTGTTGTTTTTTTATTGAGCAGTTTCTTCCACTTTTACTTTCTCAATAACTACTGTACATTTTGGATCTTATTTCTTTTTAACCTTTCACACTAAAGAGACAATCTGATGTTTAGACAGCAAGTTTCAACTGTGTAGAACATATCTGGACACATTTAAGCAGTGTCTCAAAAAAGAAATAAAAAATGAAAAACCAAAAGTCTTTTAAAAGATATTTAGATTGAAATTTAAGTGCTTTTATGTTGATCTTCCATATTAAGGTTAGCCATAGTTTCTACAGTAGTTTAGGGTTGGTGGCCAAATATGGTAAATAAATGATATATGATAAGTAAATTCTTTCCCTGCTTAGTAGACTACTGTTCAAGGAATTCTTTTTTTAAAATCATTTTTAATTTTTAATTTTTTTAATTTGAAGGTAATAAAATGCAACAAAGCAAGACAGAAAAAAACCAACAAGACAATGCAGTGAAGGTGGTACAGAACTTTAGAGCAGGATACGGAGTTAACAGTAATAGGTACCATAGTATATCTTGTTATCTTCACAATAGTTGTCCATTCAAGCAGGTATAGCAAAATCAAACCAAAACCAGACCATTATAAAACCTGTGAAAACAGACTATTGAATAGAGTAAGACAATCAGAACAAAGCAAAACAGTGAAAACAATATTTGCCTTTAAAGAGAGGATAGAAAGAAATCCCTCATATTTGTTATACTGCGTAAGGTCATTCTCCCAAGAAATGCTCAGATCGCTGGCTCCAGGTCAGAATCATCAACACAACAATATAAGCATTTGGTTGCTTTATGTGCCTTAGTTGCTATCAACTTTGGCTGTTCTCAACACTTTCCAGTTGCTAAAGGGGTGGCAGTGGGGATATGGGACATTTGATTTGTGCCAGTAGGCTCATGGGAGACACTGACTTCTTCTGTTCCTGGCACACCTGGTGCTCACTTGCACCACCCCTGCTTACAAGGAGGTGGGGCATGTTGCTTTCTTGACCAGCCTTCCAAATTCCAATATGGCTGAATTTCCAGAGATGCTGACTTGTTCTCTTCCTGGCACACCCTCTGCTCCGCTACTGCTTGTTCAAGGAATTCTTAAAACAAAAATAGAGATAAGTTTAGAGTCATCTCTGAACCATAATGAAAGGGATAAAACAGATCCTGTTAATGTAAACAGTCTCAATTCTTAGTCCTAGTAAGGATAATATTCAGATGTACTATTCCTTCTTTTCAGATAAAATTATTTTATTGTTAGATTATAAGATTGATGAAGAACAATCTCCAAACAAATGTTTTTTATTACAGAAAAAAGTAACTAAAAATGCTAACCTTGTTATTATTTTAATTATTAGGAATTAGTATTTTAATTATTATTAAGATACTTCAAAATTTGTTTTTTTAAACTACTGAATTATGTCACTGCAGTTCAATTTCTTCCCCCTGAAATGCTATGAGGTATAAATAATGGCTCTTAATTTATTCTTTTATTTTATGTAATATTTGAAAAGCTTTTGTTTATGCTAAAAGAATTTCAGCTCATTGGATAATGTTTAATTATTTAAGAAGTAAGTTAAATGTTGATAATTCAAATAGATTGTATTTGGCAATTTAAATTTATATGGTTTGGCATATTGTTAATAAATAAGGACTTTAGTATATTGTATTTAAAATTAACTGCAGAAAAGAAATGGAGTACAATTAAATTAATCAGTAAATGTATTATTAAAGGAGGGACTATTCTGAACAAAAATGTGTCTTTTAGTAAATAGTTAACAGTTATATTTTATGTAATGGCAGTAGACTTCAGCTAGAAGGCAATAATATAGGCTGAGATTTTGGAATATGAAGATTAAAGAATCAGTGGTGAGAAACACTTAAATCTTTGTATATTATGTAATTATTGAATACATCATTGAGGCAAATTTCATTAAATGTATGCATTCTATTTACAAAACTACTTGTAATTCATTTGATTTGGTAAGCATTTATTGAACACACACTGTATTTGGATAATCTTATATCCCAGGTACTGGGAGAAAAATAAAACAAAACATCTTAATATAATAAGTTTTAGTTGTCCAAAGCTCAAGCCTACATTGCAAAATTTTATTCTGGTGCTTAATTTTCTTCTTTAGTTTTCTTTAAATTAGTGATGGAAAATAAAAAGGGCCTTAGGATATAACTTTTCAGAGTAAGTTTATTTAATTGAAAATAAATATTTCAGCTATGAAAAGTAATCATTTTTTCAGATCTTTGCAAAAGACCCATTGTGGAAAATATTTTTCAAATATGCCATAATAACTCATATTTCCAAGATACTTTTATTAGTAAAATCAGTTATATTTGACATTTAAAATGTCTGAAGTTATATAGATAGTGAATATTTTATTCAACAAATTCACAATTTAGAAAATAATTTATGTCAAAAGTAGACACAATGAATTATGTAACATTGTGCTTTCTAATCAGTGTTGCCCATATCAAAACATAACAAAACATAGATGAAAGAATATATTTTTCAAAAGAATACATCATAAGAAATAAAACTCACTTTTCTACAGGAATTATGGTAATTTACTAATGGATTCATATATTCATGTACTTTTATGAGTCTGAGTTTTTGTAAGAATTCTCTCCTTTTTTGTTTGCAAGCATCTAAATGAGTTTAGCATTTAAAAAGCAAAAATTTTATATATACATATGAATCATCCCCATGCTATCAAGCTAATAAAAGCAATTTAAACTGATTTAGAATTCTGGCACAATTTCAAATATTTGATTAATGGAAGCAGTTTCATTTTTCTTTTGATTAAACTTATGAGAAGTAATTATTCAAAGTTTGTACATAAAATAAATGTGTTCCAATAAAATGTTTTTGTTTAAATTTCTAAATATATTTTAACATGCTACAAAACCTTAAAATAGTTTCTTACAGATTTTTAAAAGGACAATAATGCAGGTTAAAGTAAAACACAAATGAAATTAAGCAAATGACACTGCACAAAGTGTAAAAAAAGTAGATATGAGAATGCAAATGACAGAGAAGTTCGTTAAATTCTTTAAGGTGAAATAAAGATGGAAGGTGTAGAGAACAAAGACATTAAAAACATTTAAAACATGCCAAATATCATGATCATTCCTCTTAGATAGAGATGTATTTATTTATTCATACCACACAGGGTCTTGCTATGTACTTTAGGCTAGCCTGACTTTGAGGGGGGCCTCAAATTCATGATGATCCTCCTGCCTCATTCTCCCAAGTCTTGGAATTACAGGCATGTGCCATCACACCACATGACAAGCATTTTAGCTTGCAAATATATGGGTGGTTTATGTCTGTTTCTAAACTCTGGAAATAGCATTTATTGTTCATGTTTTAATAACTTTTCCCATTGCTGGAACAACATAGCCAGCATCCACAATTTAACAGAGGAGAGATTTAATTTGACTCATGGTTTGGGGGGCATTTAGCCCATGGTCATCTGCTCCAAACAAAAACACCATGGTTGAAGGGCTTGGCTGGGATGAAGACGCTTAATTCATGGCCCAGGGAATCAGAGGAACAGTGCCAGAAACCACATATGCTACCTAAAACCAGGATTGTATGACAGACCAGACACATCAGAAACCTGCTTTATTAACTGACTCTGTGGCCCCCACACCAGTCAAGTTGACACAAGCTTAATCACTACAGTTAGTAATATTTAATAAGGATTTATCACCATCCTGTTTATTGCAATAAGGTTAAATATGTCGTCCACTAAACAATATGTTCATTTCAGAGTACAACGTGTAATTTAGATTTAGTTTTAGTTGAAGGAAAAACTTTTATGTTTGATTTGTTTTTCTAAAGTTAAATTTTTTATTATGTATGAAAGAATGTAAAGGGGTCTGTAGTGAAATTTATTCCTTTTTAAGATTTTTTATGCTGTTCAAATATACATACCAGTTTAAAAAATATTCACTTTATGTTCAATCTAAGACAATGTTTAGTAATTATTTATATTTTGTGAAGAATGTTCATGTTAATACATTGCATCTGATGTGTGCAAGGTTAGTATAATTTTTCTGGTAGGTCAGACATAAAATTAACTCATTTCCTGACTATACTTAGACCTCGATCTCTTTTATAGTGGTGATTGAATAAGAATAGAGCACCATTATGGTGAAGGACAAATACAAAATACAGGATCTTTTGAATTTCTTAGAACTCTGTAGATGCCAGAAAATGAATTCTTCTTATGAGAAAACATAAACATTTCTACTTTCAAACCATTACATTGAAAATTTCTAAATTATGTTCTTCATTTATGAAGAATAATGTCAGTATAGATTCACAAACTTTTGAAAAACAAAGTACTGCTGTTTAAAAAATAAAAGATAAATGTTTGAAATCAATTTAATTAGGTGCACAGATAACTAATATAATCTAGTGTAAAGAATATGTATATATTTTATTTTGAATCAAATTTTAAATATAACATATATGCTTCCATCTTCTAAACTGTAGTCAAAAACTAAATGGAGGTAGAATATGTTAACATTATCTTATATTTAATTTTAAGTGTTAATATGATATCCATCAAATCACTTCAGCAGGCTGTGTCAGCTAGTATATTTGTAAAGTGAAGGTAAAAAACTAGATGATGGATGTATTCTCAGCTATTAACATTATAATTTTAGTGTAATGAGCTTCTGAATAGAAAAAAGACTTCTTTTGAAATTGTACAGAACTCTTTATAATATATTTTATGCCACATATTTCAATGCTATAATATAAAAGATTTCTTCTCATTTATTTACCTACTTTTGCAACACCACTAAGCAAGGATTAGGGAACAATATAAGATAGCTAATGATTCTGTTATCTAGAATTTGATGGATTCATCATTGGCATCATTTTATTAAAGATTTTCATAAGGAAACATATATTTGGCAGGCTTTGTACATAAAAATGGATTTATACCATTTTACTGTAGATTTACTATAGATTTAGGTACCAGGGTATTAAGAAAGTTGGAATACTGAAGAAGTGGACCATTCACTAAGGGCAGACAGATATAAGCATTAAATTCTGCCAATAAAGGGGAGAAACTCGTATCATACATTGATATATAAAATGTATTTTGTCGATGTGTTTTGTCTTATGTTCTAAATTAATTCCTGAAGTAATATTAAAATGTATATCTACTTAAAGACTTAACACATTAGCTAGTTTGTATTCTAAAGTGATGTAAAAAAATACAAAACAGATATAACAATCATAGTTTAAAGCAGAGATAAACTAAAATAACAATGGTTATTTTTGGAATGACTAATGAGCTAGTCTCTGTAAATGAGATTTTATGCATTTTTAGAGAACACTAATCCCATAAATAAGCCACATTTAATTAAAAGCAGATATATGCTGATATTTTTGCCAATTCATATATCAAGCTAAGAATGGAAAATACAGTAACTATTCAACACAGTTGACAGCTGATTGCAATGATACAATTTTTATGTAAATGTTAATACAAAATCTACATTTCAACATACTATGTGGTATTGGATGAACATCTACAACATAATTTTAACTAAGATAAAAATTTGTGATATAGCTGACTCATTTTCATTTTCATGACTGTATCTGTTATGCATATGCACAGATGATTTGTAAGTATTTTTGTATCTGAAATGCTTTTGGTGGCATACTTGAAAATTTCAATAAGACCAGAGATTACTTTATAGATTTCCTTAATTAAACAAATGAAGAAAGGAACAATTAATTAAACAGAATTATTAAGAATTATTCATTCATTTAATGTTTAAAAACTGTGTTGAAAGATTTTAAAATGAAGTTAAAATTATCTTTTCATCTCTCATATTTTTACCCATTTGCAATACATCATAATTACTTTTTAATCAATGAAATAATAACATGATATGTTGTAACTTATTACAATGTTAGATTGTATAGTAATTTTAATGTTTATTTATTTTTTTAATTTTTTATTTGAAAGAGAATAAAACAAAAGGGGGCAGTACAGAGAAGATCAGAACAGGACAACGTAGGCAACACAGTACTTTACATTAAGACAACTGGACATCAAGAGTAGCTAACACCATATCACTTACTCTGCTATAGTTGAGCATAGTTTCAAATACAATAATATCAAACATAACACAATAGAATAAAGCCATGCACAGAGTGAAAGAATTACAGGGCTTTCTGAACTGAATAACAGAAAATGATCAATGGGTACTATAATATCTCATTTTTGATTAAAAATTTTTGTTTAAACTATCACATATACTCAAATTCCAATAACTCACAATGTGACAGATACAACCAATGGTTGTAGAACAAAAGAAGCATGGTAGGACTTCTAAGAAGGATGATATTAAATCAGCAATAGGTGTAATAATGTTTTGTTTTCTTCAAAACAGCTGTTCATATCATCATGCATGATATAGTCAAACAAAACAGAATAAAACCATTGCAACTGATGGTTGAAAACATTGAAAGGCTTCAAAGCTATGAGATGGGGTCTCATGCTTACCATAGAGTCTTATATACTCTTATCAACTCTCAGATTAGGGAGACTATATGGTATTTACCCTTGTGAGTTTGATTTATTTCACTTAAGGGAATGGTCTCAAGTGGTGTCCATTTATTTATAAATATCTCAATGTGATCATTCTTTATAGCTGAGTAGTACTCCATTGTATAAAAATGCCACAACTTTTTTATCCAATCCTCAGTTGATGGGCACTTAGGTTGTTTCCAAGATCTGGCTGTTACAAATTGTGCTGCTATAAACATGGGTGCACATATATCACTGTGGTATGATGTTTTCAGTTCTTCTGGGAATATGCCTAGAAGTGGAATAGCTGGATCAAATGGGACTTCCAAATCCAGGTTTTTGAGGAACCTCCAGACTGACCTCCACTGTGGTTGCACCAGGCTACACTCCCACCAACAGTGCAGAAGAGTTCCTTTTTCTCCACAGCCTCTCCAACACTTGTTGTTGGTAGTGTTTTCTATCTTGGCCATTCTTTCTGGAGTGAGATGGAATCTCAGTGTGGTTTTAATTTGCATTTCTCTCATGACTAATGATGATGAACATTTTTTCATGTATTTATTTGCCATTTGTATATTTTCATCTGAGAACTGTGTATTCATTTCAGATGCCCATTTTTGGATTGGGTCTTTGAATTTCGAGGGTCTGATTTGTTTTAATTCTTTATAAGTTCTAGACAGAAGTCCTTTGTCTGAGGTGCTGTCCATGAAGATTTTTTCCCAATTTGTGGGTTTTCTTTTCACTCTGCTGGAAATCTCTTTTGACATGCAGAAACTCTTTAATAAGATGTGGTCCCAGTTATTGATTCTGGGAAGTATTTCCCGTGTACTTTGGATCTTGTTCATGAATTCTCTTCCCCTATATCTTTGAGATTTTTATCTACTTTGTCTTACAGCAATCTTAGTGTTTCTGCTTTAATATTTAGATCTTTGATCCATTTAGATTTTAGTTTAGTGTATGGCGATAGACATGGGTCTAGTTTTAGTCTTCTGCATACGGACAGCCAATTTTTCCAGCACCATTTGTTAAAGAGACTGTCATTCTTCCAGCAAGCATGTTTGGCCCCTTTATCAAAGATGAGGTGGTTGAGTGAGTTTGTGGTTGTGTTTGTATCTTCCAATCTATTCCATTGATCTTCAGGTCTGTTTCTCTTTCAGTACCATGTTGATTTTATTACAGTAGCTTTATAGCATAATTTCAAGCCAGGGATTGTGATGCCTCCTGCTTGCCCTTGCTGCTTAGAATTGCCTTTGCTATTCTATGTCTCTTCTGGTTCCAGATGAAATTTAGGAGTGATTTCTCTAGATCTATGAGGTATGTTAGTGGTATTTTGATTGGGATGGCATTGAATCTGTATAGTAATTTTGGGAGAATGGCCATTTTTACAATGTTTGTTCTTCCTATCCATGAACAGGGGATGTCTTTCCATTTTCTGAGGTCCTCTTTGATTTACTTTCCAGGGTATCATAATTTTCACTGAATAGCTCTTTTACTTCTTTTGTGAGATTGATTGCTAACTATTTCATTTTTTTGGATGTAAAGGGTGTAGTTTCACTTATTGCTCTCTCAGTACTTTTGTTGTTAGTGTATAGAAATGCTATTGATTTTTGTGTATTGACTTTGTATCCAGCTACCTTGCTGAATTTGTTAATTATATCTAGGATTCTTTCAAAAGAGTTTTGGGGTCTTCTATGTAAAGTATCATGTCATCTGCAAATAATGATAATTTAACTTCCACTTTTCCTATCTTTACTCCTTTTATTTCTCTTTCCTGTCTTATTGCTCTGGCTAGCATTTCCAGTACTATGTTGAAGAGCAGTGCTGATAATGGACATCCTTGTCTTGTGCCTGATTTTAAGGTAAAGGCTTTCAGTTTTTGACCATTCAATATGATGCTGGCTGTTGGTTTGTCATAGATGGACTTTACCATATTGAGATAAGACCCTCTATTCCAATTCTCTGTAAGGTTCTTATCATGAATGAGTGTTTTACTTTATCAAAAGCTTTTTCTGCATCTATAGAGATCATCATGTGGTTCTTGCTTTTGGCTCTATTGATATGGTGGATTACATTTATTGTTTTGCATATGTTGAACCATCCCTGCATTCCTGAGATGAATCCTACTTGGTCATGGTATATAATCTTCTTGATGATTTGCTGCATCCTGTTTGCCAATATTTTATTGAGAATTTTTGTATCTATGTTCATCAGGGAGATTGGCCTATAGTTCTCTTGTTTAGTTGAGTCTTTCTCTGGTTTTGGTACTAGAGTGATATTTGCTTCCAGGAATGATTTAGGCAGAATTGCTTCCCTTTCAATTTCATTGAAGAGAATCAGGAGTGTTGGAATTAAGTGTTCTTTGTATTTCTTGTAGAATTCTGCAGTGAATCCATCTGGGCCTGGACTCTTCTTTGTAGGCAAGGACTTAATTACATTTTCAATTTCAGTAATAGAAATTGGATTATTCAGCAGTTTTACAGCTTCCTGATCCAACTTTGGTAGTTCATATGTATCTAGGAATCTGTCTATTTCTTCAGTGTTATAGAACCTATGAGAGTAGAGGTTTTCAAAGTAAGTGTTGATGATCTTCTGCATTTCCACTGAGTCTGTAGTAATTTCACCTTTCTCATATCTTATTGCATGAATTTGAGTTTTTTCTTTCCTTTTTTAATAAGTTTGCCCAGAGGCTTATCAATTTTATTTATTCTTTCAAAGAATCAACTCTTGATTCATTGATCCTTTGTACTGTTTTCATAATCTCTATTGCATTAATTTCTGCTCTAATCTTTATGATTTCCTCCCTTCTTTTGGCTTTGGGATTGGCTTGCTCTTCTTTTTCTAGATGTTTGAGTTGTAGAATCAGGTTGTTTATTTGTGTTCATTCTGTCTTCCTGATGTGGGAACTCAATGCAATAAATTTTCCTCTCAGGACTGCTTTCATTGCATCCCAGAAAATCCGGTAAGTTGTGTCTGTATTTTCATTGACTTGTAAATATTGTTTAATTTCTTCTTTAATTTCCTCTGTGACCCACTGATTGCTCAGGAGTGTATTATTCA
>PVJX010038214.1:0-16464 GCA_004027295.1 Dolichotis patagonum
ACATGTTGAACCATTCTTGCAACCCTGGGATGAATCCTTCTTGGTTATGGTGTATAGTCTTACAGATGCTTTGCTGCATTCTGGTCGTCAGTATCTTATTGAGGATTTTTGCATCTGTGTTCATTAGTGAGATTGGCCTGTAGTTTTTTTGGTTGGACCCTTCTCTGTTTTTTTGGCATCAGGGTAAGTTTTGCTTCCATGAATAAATTTGGAAGTATTGCTCACCTTTCAGTTTCATTAACAAGTTTGAGAAGTAGCAACATTAGGTCTTCTCTAAATTCTTGTAGAGTTCAACAGCAAATCTGTAAGAGCCCGGTTTTTTCTTGTTTGGTACATTTTTAATTAGATCTTCAGTTTTATTGACTAATTCTCGGTACCATAATAAAAGACATCCTTAGTGACTCTAAAAACAATGACTCAGATACAGCAAAAAAAATGTTGGAGCTTAAGAAAACAATGGAAACTGTGAATGCGCTACCATAGCCAAGAAAGAAATGGGATCTATGGAACAGATTCATACAGATATTCAGGAGATTAAAAATTCCATTAAATTGCCTGGCAAGTGTGAGGTCAGAAGTTCAATTTCTGGTACAAAAAAATATTTCATTGCAAGTATATGCAAGAAGCATGAGATAGTTTGATTGAAGAGTGAGAGAGTCAGGGATAGGATTGCAGTTAGCAATCATGAGAAGATAGCTTTCTTAACAGTAGCAAGGGACCATGAAAAATCAGGCCAGCTGCTGTTAGATGATGCAGAGCAGAATAATGTAAGATTGATCAGACTTAATGAAAAAGCAGGTGATAGCGCAAATGACATTAATAAAACCTGTTCACAGAAGCCATGGCAGAAAATTTTTAACAGGGAAACAAAATTAGACATACAGATAAGTGAGGCATTTAGAACTCCAATTAATCATGATAAAAAAATCTATAACAAGGCATATAATAGTCAGTATTCCAGAATTCAAGATAAGAACAGAATATTAAGAGCTATTAGAGAAATAAGTCACCTATAGAGGAAAACCCGTCAGTATCACAGCAGATTTCTCAACACAAACCCTCAAGTCAAGGGCAGCTTAAATTTATTTCAGGCCCTAAAATTAAAACTTCCAACCCAAATTGATATATTCTGCAAAATTATTTAAAATTGATGGAGAAATAAGATACTTCCATGATAAAGCACACCAAACCATCACTCCCAAATGTTCTGAAGGACATTTTAGAAAGAGATAAGGAGAAATATACAACTCCATGAACCCCAACAAAATGAGTCCACCAGGCAAGGCAAGCAATTAAATGGGAAAAAAAGGGAGCCAACGAGAGGAAAATAATATGACAAGGTTAAGTCAATATGTATTGATTATAACCAGCACTCCTAATGCTCTTAATTCACAAATCAAAAGAAACAAAGTGACAGAATGGGTTGAGAAGGAAGACCCAACAATGTGCTGCATATAAGAAACACATTTAATTTATAAGGAAATTCATAGACTGAAACTCAAAGAATGAAAAAAATACTCTATGCAATAGTAATCCAGAAGCAAGCAGGTGTAGCTATTCTATTCTCATACAAAGTGGATTTCAAGCCAAGACTGTAGAAACTTTCTGAACATCTTATTATTCATTTATCATACTTCAGAACAAAATCATAAATTATTTCTTGTGACAACATAGTATTGTCCTAAACTCCTTCCAAACTAAATCATCATTACATTATACTTATTTGTAGGAAGTAGAAATCAAAACAGTATAAATACGCTTTTAAGTTTTGCCAAGTTAATATGAAATATTAGAAAATAAAATTGTATTGAAGGTATATGCATTAATGAGAAGGGCTTATTCATATAGCTGTGGGTGAATATTCAGCTAGAAAAACAAACTTTTTGTATTTTCCTGCTTCATATCTTTGTAGGTATAAATTCTGAGCATAATTGTTAGCATAATAATTACAATAGAAATGAGGTGTTGTTTTCATAGTGTTTTTGTGTTTCTTTTTCTTTGTGATTTTTAGGATGAAACCCAGGACCTCTAACGTGCTAAGCAAATAATCTACCATTGAGCAGTATCCTCAGCGCCAGTGGTGTTTTTTACTCCTTTAAATTTCTTCCAAATTATATGTCAAAAGCTACCCTGTGATCTATCACTAAAACTATTTTTACTATTCACTTAGGTAGTAGTTTGACTACGTTCTTCTTTCTATAATGTTTACTAAAATAAGTTACCATGATTTATAAAATAAATACATTATAAAAATTGATGCCTGTTTTCCTGGCGAACTCAAGAATTTTAAAAATTCCATTCATTTAAGTATGGTTTTACTATTTCTCAATAAGATGCTTTCACTGTAGGCTTTAAATACACTCTACTGCTGGGTGTGATAGTGCACACCTATAATCCCAGCACTTGGGAGGTTCAGGCAGGAGGATTGCTGTGAGTTCAGAGCTAGCCTGAGTCACATGGCGAGTTCAAACGCAGCCTGGACTATAGAATGAGACCGTCTCAAAAAAACTGAAAAAAAGAAAACTTAATAATTCTCTAGGAATGAATGTGGCAAAGTATGTGAAGTGTTATCTACTATAGAACCTCTCATAAGCCTAGGAATTTGTAGTTTTTTCATGTGATCACACAGACACACAGTACCTACATATTTCACCACAGTCAATGAAATTCAGAATGCTAAAAAGGAAAACAGATGTTAACATTAACTACATAGGGATTTAGCTCAGTGGCTTAAGCACCTGCCTGGCAAGTATGAGGTCATGAGTTCGATCCCCGGTACAAAAAAAAAAAACATTAACTACATAATACAGTGATGTACAGTGAACCTCCTTTATCACTTAGGGAAAGTTTTATATCATCATAGGGAACTATTTACCAGTCAAGTTTTCTAGTGACAGCCAAAGGTCAGTCTTATTGAGGGTAGAAATATTTCAGTCTTGCTATGTTACCTTTTCTGTACAAAGCCCCAAGAGGGTTTATACGCTGGAGCAATATGTTGGTAATACTTGTGATTTTTACCTAGGGAAATAACTAGGTAAAATAGCAAAGAGCAATTAAGAAAGAACAAGTGGAAAAGACAAGCCAACAACAAATTTTCTAAGTAGGTTGAATTAAGAAAAACTACAGTTAGGCTGGAGACCTGGAAATTGATTCCATTAAAACAATTTGGGTTACATGGTAAATGCTGTTAATCTTTTTCTTCCTTTCTCTTTCCCTTTTTCCTCTCTCATTCTTTTTCCCTTCTTTTCACTTCCTTCTTTCCTCTCCTCTCTTCTTACTCCCTATTCCCCTCCTTTTCCTTGTTCTTCTGTGCTGAGGGTTGGATCCAGAGCCTTGTTACTTCAGTTTGAACTGACCTGTTATAGAGGTTAAGAATTTGATGTCTTGAATCCTTACTTTGACATCTGCCTACTGTATAATTATTGGCAAAATTGTTAACTTTTGTTGCTTCTTGTTTTTGGGCCTTTCAGTAGTATATTTTACTTAGTAATTGCTCAGAATAAGTAAGTTTCTACTTTTAGTAGAATGAAATAAGGAGAAAATTAACTAAATGAGTGAGTACCTGTAGCACTTGTTGACAGCCCACATAGGGAGTAATAAGATCTGAACATTACTTTTTGATGTCCTAATGGAATGGCAAATAATAACATTGTACATGAATAATCTGTAAGAATGAACTATTAGGTATCAATAGGGAGGGAAGAAGAAAACATAATTCCCCATCCATTCTGTTTTCTCTTAGACAAATGAATATTGAGACTTTTAGGTGACAGTATGTGATGCTGCTGTAAGATTTTGGATAATTTTTTTTAGTAAATTGTAGATAATCCTACAATCTAGGTTATTCTGTATATTGTTTGTTGCATTTGGAAAAGTAGTTACAACCAAGTTTAGTTGACATACCTGATTTTTTTTTTCCTTCCAGGAATTTTTAAGAGATATCTTCAACCTCCTCTTTTTGTTGCCCAGTCTGAAAGATCGACAACAGCCGAAGTGTAAATCACATTCTTCAAGAGCAGCTGCCTATGATTTATTAGTAGAGATGGTAAAGGGTTCTGTTGAGAACTACAGGCTAATACATAACTGGGTTATGGCACAACACATGCAGTGTAAGCATTTTTCCTTAATCTTTATAAAATTTGAACATATAAATGAGATTTTGGAGGGCATTATTTCTAAAGAGAGATGCCATTTTTGATACACTTTAACATTATAAATTATTTGTGATAAACTATTAACTAGAAAGGAAAACTTTTCAAAAAATCAAATGTGAGAAATCTTTGTATATTTTAAATACCTTGGATTTTTTTTGGTAAAATAATTGCCAAGTAAAATGAAACTTTACTACTGCTTGAATTTTCTGAAAATGAATTCATTTTAGCATGTATTCTTATCTAATTTTAATATTTAATGTATAATGTTCTAAGGAAACAGGATAACTAGTGGAGGTAATGGTTGTTAATACAAGCAAGATATATTATGTTTGGGGCTGGAGATTTAGCTCATTGGCACAAGTGCCTGCCTTGCAAGCACGCGGTTGTGAATTCGATCCCTGGTACCGATTAAAAAAAAAAGACATATTATGTTTAATAGCTTGTTTGGGGGACATCTTCTCTCCCTCTTCCTTCAGCAGCTCATGCACCATATAAGTGGGACTATTGGCCTCATGAAGATGTCCGTGCAGAGTGTAGATTTGTTGGTCTGACTAACCTTGGAGCTACTTGTTATTTGGCTTCCACTATTCAACAACTTTACATGATACCTGAGGCAAGACAGGCTGTCTTCACTGCTAAGGTAGAATTTTCTTCACTTTAAAAATTGAAAATCTCACTGGGCATGGTGGTACACATCTGTAATCCCAGCACCCAGCAGACTGAGGCAGGAGGATCACCTTGAGTTTGAGGTCTTCCTGAGCAACATAGTATGGGCAGCCTGAACATCCTAATGAGACCCCATCTCAAAACAAACAATAATGAAAAGCAAATAAAACTGTAGCAGGCCTATCTGCATGGTTTTATAAAACCAGTAGTTTATAGTAGCATATTTCCAGTGATTGCCTTTATTACAGTGACTTAGACATACATTTTGGGTTTCTTCCTCATGTTACTGACATTTCAGGAAATACTAGGAATTAATGGCAACAAAGAATACTGAGATGTCTTAATTTGTTGTTTTTGTTTTTTCAGACAGGGTCTCATTATGTAGTTCACTGCCCTTGAACTCACTGTGTAGCTTAGGCTGGGCTCAAAATTTTGTGATCCTCCTACCTTTTTACCAACCTAGCTGTCTTACACGGTCATAGAAATATTACAATAACTATTTGCTGAACAGATCTCAGTTGTAGTCCTTACTTTGTGACCTCAGTTTGATTATAGGCTCCTAAACAGTAGAGGCAAATTAATTTGCTCCCCACAAGATTGGCACAAATAACTGGTGCATACTCCTGGTACATGAGAGACCTATGATTCCATGATTTTATCAGAGCTCAATGTTACGACAGGTGGTATTTTCAATTGCACTAGTATCTACTTCATCCATTTATTTTAATACTGTACCTGAAGGAGAATTCAGTATATCTAGTAAGTCCTTGGGAATGTGCATGGATCTCTCATATAATGCTGATGTTCTGCACAAAGTCATTAGTGAACGAGTCTAGCCAGCTATCTGAATATTATTGACATTTTGATGTGTAAATGGTTTTCAAAGATGTTTATCAGTATTGGTCATTAGTGTTAAGGATGTATATTTTCAGAAAAAGTAAAGATGTGATTAAATGGTGATAAAAGACAATTTATTGCATACTTCTGATGTTTTCATTGTTACAGTCTTATAAATCAGAGTTGTATTGAGTGTTAATCTACAAAGCAATATTTTTAAGATCTCTGTATTCAGTTTCTCGACATAATGATGTAATGAAAAAAATTCCAACTTTTTAATGCTGTAATTGTTAAAGAAAGAATATAATGAGAGTATTTTCCTACATATAGGTAAAAGGATGAAAATAGATTTAGTGGTAAGCATATTGCAAGATTTTGTTTGCTAGAATGTCCAGTTTAATACCTTCAGTGTGTTTTGATTAAAAGTTTTTTCTTGATTTCCAGTATTCAGAAGATATGAAGCACAAAACCACTCTGCTGGAGCTTCAGAAAATGTTTACATATTTAATGGTATGTTTGAGAATCATGGAGAGAAAATGAATTAGATGCGTCCTTTGCCACAGGGTTTGTTTGTACTGGCTTTCTTAATTTACATACTTTTATTTTTCAAGTTGAATTTTTTAATTTATCTGTCTTAACTGCCCTAAGGACTTTACACAATCACTTCTTGAGTTAAATACATTGTGTTAGTTTGGTCTTTGGAGAATCCCATGTATCTAACCCTTTTTCGGGTCACCTCTTTTATTCCTGGAGCTTTCTGATTCTATTTGCTCCTTTTAATTCTCATCCCCAAAGCTTATAAAAGTGATCAGTCTTTTTAAAAGATAGAAAATCAGAGAATATTAATTTTCTGCTTAAAATTCCTCAGTAGTTTTTCATTATGAAAAGAATGGTACTCAGAGTCATCTGGGTAGCACATACCCTCTGTGATTTTGCCTCTACGCCCAGCATCCTCTCCTGTTCTTTCCTGATATCTAGCTTCACTTCCAGTAACTGTAAACCCTTTGGAGCCCAACACCCTTTTGCTTTCTTGTCTGTACAGTTATTTATGCCATTTCTCTTGCCTACATCACTGTACATGTTAATGCTCGTTTTCTTTCTGTTATCCTTTTTGCTCCCTCTGACATACACCCAGAGATCCCAGACTCATCAGATTGTAGCTTTTGTATCAAAGCTTCCCATCTTGGAATATTCCCATCTTACTTGTTATAATCTTGAGGACAAAGATTGTTATGTTCATTCTTACATTTTTCATCTTCTAATGATAAGAACAGAATGTTTTTAAGATTTAAAAGATAATGTTAGCCATCCTTCCATTCTGTTTTTAATTTCCCTTTTAAGAGAGTTAGTACCTGTCATATGAACCAACAAACAAAAAAATTACTTTAAACTACTTTTTAAAAACTAGTAATTAAAATTTGAATCTGTAAAAAAATGTATTCAGCCTGCAGAAGTTTTGTATCTTATGCTTTACAGTATAAATCTGAGTCCTTTAAGTCTCAAATTCCTTCCTCGAAATTCTAATACCTAAAAATATTGTAGTTTTTTGTTTTGTGTGTGTGTGTTGAGGTAGGGTTTCACTATATAGTTCAGGCTGGCCTTGAGTTCACTATGTAGGCCAAACTTCCAGGTGATCTTGCCTCAGCCTCTACAGTGCTGAGATTATAGGTATGTGCACCACACCCAGCTAAAAATAATAGTTTCATGAGGTTAATTTAATCATCTTATGGCACCACAATCATAAAGTGGAGAATGCCAGGAAAACCAAAGTAAAATACTGGTCGCATTTTAAAACTTTGTGGATTTACTACCTCCTTAGTTGTTTTTGTTTGTTGGTTATTCATTTAAGAACCTGTTGTGGCTATTTTGTTATTTTTATTTGATAGAATTTTTTATTTTCTCTTTTGTCTTCTTAGGAGAGTGAGTGCAAAGCATATAATCCCAGACCTTTCTGTAAAACTTACACAATGGATAAGCAGCCTCTGAATACTGGCGAGCAAAAAGATATGACAGAATTTTTTACTGATCTAATTACTAAAATTGAAGAAATGTCTCCAGAACTGGTTAGTACTAAAACAACACTTTTTTTGAAATGTATATGGATTTACCTGTATTTTGTTTACTAATTTTTGTTTGTTTTGTATTAAAGAAAAATACCGTCAAAAGTTTATTTGGAGGTGTAATTACGAACAATGTTGTGTCTTTGGTGAGTATTATACCTGACTTTTGTTATTTGGAGATTATGTTTTTAGTTTATTATAACACATTACTAATTTTTGTCTGTTCAATCAGGACTGTGAACATGTCAGTCAAACTGCTGAAGAGTTTTATACTGTGAGGTGCCAGGTGGCTGATATGAAGAACATTTATGTGAGTAATAGTTTACGTAATTTTTCATGGTTTTTTATTTGTTTAGTTTTTTCTAGTGCTGAGGTTTGAACTCAGGCCTCCATGCTGAGCTATATCCTTAGCCCTTTTCTATTTTTTATTTTGAGGTAGGATCTCACTAAGTCCCTTAAATTGCCCAGACTGGGCTCAAAATTTCAGTCCTCCTGGTTCAGCCTCTCCATGTTCAAACATTACAAGGATGTGCCACCACACTTGGGTATACTTTTAACTCTTTTGTAGGTTTAGCATTTTTCATGTATTTTCTTCTATTTGGCTATGTAAGTGAGAATTAATTGTAAACCACAAAACTGGCTTTTGTCTGATCAAAATGTAAACACTTTAGTGGTTAAAATATTTTAGTAAGACTCATATGAAGGAAAACTTTTTACTAAAGGTAAGAATTCACTTTTTTAAACAAATTTGTTTTCCTCTCTGCATTCTGCCCAAACTCTCACTACTACTGATGTGTTTAGATGCTGTACACAATAATGTGAAATCTTAAATGTGGTTCTATACACAGGAATCTCTTGATGAAGTTACTATTAAAGATACCTTAGAAGGTGACAACATGTACACTTGTTCTCATTGTGGGAAGAAAGTAAGAGCTGAAAAAAGGTATGCTTTTGAAATGTAATTTTTATCGCTTTGATCAATTATCCAGTGAAAGACTAAGCATAAACTATGATTAAACTTCCAAGAAATTGTTTATTGTAAAAATCAGCTGTGTGGAGCTCAGTCTCATACAGCAACCCTTCATTCAATTTGACATACCATTTGCACTAAAATAAAAGTTAGACTCATTAAACTTGCAAGAAATCTAATTTTTAGAAACAAGTATATGGAAGTTAAAGGCAGTGATTGTTTTTAATCATCATCTGTGTTCTCAGATCTCTAAGCTTAGTGACTTGTTCTTAGGTAATGTTAGGTGATTTTTTTTTTTTTTACACGTTTCTCAAACTTTAATGTGCATTTGAAACACTGGAGGACCATGTTACATTACAGATTCTCATCCAGTAAGTCTTGATGGTACTGAGAATCTGCATTTTCTGACAACATTGCAGGAGATATTGATGTTGCTAGCATGGGGGCCATTGCTTGATGGCAGTTATGGGAAAAAAAAAAAAGAAGAAAATTAGCTTCTTAAAGAAAGTAGCGTATTTCTTTGTTGTTGCTTTTAGATTTCTCTAAAGTCCTTAGAATTTCTCAGTGTCAATGGCTTTTAATCTTTATTGCATATGAAAATTAACTGAACAGCTTTCAGAATTTTCAAAACACAGGTCACATCTCAAACAAATGTAGGTGGTCAGGAGAGCAGTGCCTGAGCATGAGTGGCTGCTGAAGCTTCTCAGCGATTTCAATGTACAGCTAAGTTTGGGAACCACAGGCCCAGACTGATTTTTTCTTTTTTATTTAAAGGGGGTAAAATTAAACACAACAAAACAGAACAGAACGGAACATAAGAAAGCATAAATTTCAAAGCTAGACAACCAGAGATCTTCACTAGCTGTCATATTGTCTCTTACTTTCTTCCAAATGGTTGTCCATATCTTTGCATACGGGCAGTTCATACTAAATAACATAGCCAATCTTTTCACAAGATGTGTAGTTAACTGGCTCCCACTTTCTAAGCGATGGGGAGGGACAACGGGACACGGGATGGGGGACAGGACGACATGAGATGTTTCATTCTCAGCCTGCCCACCAGCAGGATTACAGCCCCCCCCCCAGGGGAGGAGCTCCTCCCCTCCCAGCACCCCGAGTCAACCGCATGGTGTAGGTCCCAAGGCTCCAGGGTTTCTCTCCTTTGGGCCACGGAAAGTCTGCCACACTCACAGCTGCCCCCCAGAGAGGGGAGGAGTTCCTTGTTCTCTGGGCACCCTGAGTCAACCGTATCGTGCGGGTCCCGAGGCGCCAGGGGTCTCTCTCCTTCAGGCTACCGAAAGTCTGCCACACTCACAGCTGCCCCCCAGAGAGGGGAGGAGCTACTTGTTCTCCTGGCACCCCAAGTCAACCATGGTGCAGGTCCTGAGGCACCAGGCCCTCTCTCCTTTGGGCCACTGAAAGTCTGCCACACTCACAGCTGCCCCCCAGAGAGGGGAGGAGCTCCTTGTTCTCCCAGCACCCTGAGTCAACCACATGGTACAGGTCCCGAGGTGCCAGGGTCTCTCTCAGCAGGCTGGTTGCTGGTTTGCTCAGTGCCCTAGGTTCCAAAATGGCGCGGATCTCAGGAAACGCTCTTGCTTCTTGCCTCTTGCTTCTTGCCTTAGGGTGGCTGCGGCTTGCCAGACCACAGCCACTTACCAGGGCGGCAGGCTGATTGCTGTTAGCTGATTTTTACATAGGATTTTTATTTAATAAGCACTACTCTGAACTTTACATGATTTCATTTAATTAATCTTGACATTAATTTGTGGTAGATACAATTGTTACTCCTGTTTTAACAGGTGGTGAAGTGGTTGTGAGGAAAAATAAAGACATTTTCTGAGTGCTGGCCCCCATAATACAGGAAATGGAGATGAACAGTCTCTAGTGAAATAGTTAATCCAGTTGAAGTTGAATTCTCTTTAAGCCATCTAAGTGGAAGTATTGTGCAAACAGTTGATAGCTGTTGGAGCTTGGAAAGAGTTCTGAGTTTGACTTAGATTTGGGGGTTAGTTAACTTTTGAGTTAGAGTTGCGTAAGTTTTTTAAACTGTATTCAAGCCGATGCTTTTTTTTTCTTATGTACATTGATGTTATTTTGGGTTGCCAATAAGTTTTGGTGTACCGATTAAAAATACTCTGCCTCAATTTGAATTTTTATGGAAGTTCTTGAAAAATAATATTTTAATCTTCAAAAAAATTAGTTGCTTTTCTAATACTTCAGTATTTCATGACAAAAACCTTACTGTCTTTTTTCATTTCTTTGTTATTCTTTCAAGATATCAATGTAGGTAGGGCTGGGGATTTAGCTCAGAGGCTCAAGCCTCGTAAGCACAAGGTCATGAGTTTGGTCCCCAGTACAAAAAAAACCAAAAAACCAATGTAAATGTATCTTTTGCCTTTTGAGACTGGTCTGTGTAGCCCAGGCTGGCCTAGGACTCATGGTCCTCCTGCCTCAACCTCCTGAGTGTTGGGATTATAGGTTACACTGCCATACCAAGCTGATGTCTTTTCTTTCGTCTCTGAAATAGTCTAAAATAAACACTGTTTTCACGTATTAAAAAGGCAAAGGATTGTAGACTGAATGCCGTGGTTTTCAGCTCTCCGAGGCTTAGAAGAATAAACAGTTTGAGGACAACGTGGTCTGCTTAGTGAGACCCTGACTCAAAAAATAAGGGCTGAGGAGATAACTTAGTGGTAGCCACTGGCCTGCTTACATGCACGAGGCCCTGGGTTCAGTCCCTAGTACTGAGGATTTTTAAATTGTGTTGATGGATTGATACAAAATCAATAGATTGCTTGATAAAAACTTTTTCAGTGCATATTTCAAACATCTTTGCATTTTTTTCAGATTTTTTCTTTTAATTCATTAATATATTTAAATTTTGTTTACCACTGTACTGTACACTCAGTGGAGTATAACAAAGAATCTATTCACAAATTGAAAGTATACTCTTCTCAGTGTATATAGTTGGAAGTTCTTAAGAACTGTGAGTTTGGCATGTTTGGAAAAAAATGATTGGGTAAAATATTAATGTATAAACTTTCATAATGCTAATGTAACTAGAAATGGCATGTAAAGATCATCTGATACAGTTAATTATTAGACACCTTGTGTGTGCAAAAATTCTTAGGCTGGCCTATGTGAAGTACAGGGTTTACAACAGCTAGCAATGGAATATTAGATTGGTAACAACTGATGCATCAAATGGTTGACATCCATATTGCATAACTGATTTATTGAGTGTCTTCCTGACAAAGAATACAATTGTTGGAAAGGACTTAGTGCTTAAACCAGCCTTAAAGTGCAGAGGAAAAAGTAACAAAAGCTAAACAAGGTAAGAAATAAAATTAGGATAGGCTGTTACCCTATGAATTTAGAAGAGATCTCAAGACGATACTCAATTGGCATAGTTTGTAAACATGAAGTAAACAACAGCTAAATAACACCACACAGGTCTTGGTGGATGAGAGGAGTGAGGGGAGTATGGCAATAAAATACTGCAAGGAGATGGGGGCTAGAAAGAATTTTGGAATCAAAGGGCTTTTCTAGATCAAGAGATCTGTGCATATTTGAAATTAGAATGAAAAGCTGTCATACCATAAGATATTAAAATTGCTTAAGAGAAATCTTGTTTTAGCTCAGTATATGTTTTTAAAATGAATGAATGCATTTATTGAAGGAAAGATGTATTTAGTTCACAGTTTGCAGAGATTTTAGTGCATAATCCAAGACATGGTAGTGCAGCAGAGGGGTAGCAGTTCATGATGACAAAAGGTATCAAAATCAACAACTGAGCAGGAGGAATAAATTTCTTTCCATTGCTTATGTTGTATGCACTAGCATTCATACCCATGATCCCAGCATTATTACAGACTTTAGATTTCTGCCATTATTACAGACTTTAGATAACTGCATGAAGCTTTGGGGGGACATGTAGACACAAACTATAGCATTCCACCCTGCCCCGCCCCAAAGACTAATGCACATCCCTTTATGCAAAAGGCATTTAATAGCCAGGTGTAGTGGTGCACACCTGTAATTTCAGCACTCGGGAGGCTGAGGCAAGAGGATCACTGTGAGTTCAAGTCCAGCCTGGATTACAAAGAAGGCTCAAGACCAGCCCGAGCTGCATAGCCAGACCCTGTCCCCAGAAGACACCCCCCCCCAAAAAGGCATTTAGTCCATCTCTAAGAATTGCCAAAGTCATAATAGTTTCAGCATTGCTGAAAAATAAGGCAAACTTAGCTGTGAGCTCCTGTACAAAAGAAAAGAAAGTTAAACACTTGCAGCATTCAGTGGCACAAGATAAACATTTCTACTCTAAAAGTTGCAATGGGGATATGAAGGAATAAGACCAAAGCAAGTTGAAAATCCAACAGGGCAAACATTAAATCTTGTAGTTTCGTATGCATCATCCAAGACAATCTGTGGCAAGTTGTGAACTCCAAAGGGCTTGGGTGCTCTGTCTCAAACAGCATTTTAAGTTTATTTCTTAGACTCGCTTTGCTCCCTCCTTGCAGCTTTCCTTAGATGATCCACGTTCCTGGCTTTTCCAAACTCCTGGCCAGGGATTTATCTCAGTGGCACACCACTTGCCTGGAAAACGTTGAGTTCTGAGTTTGATTCCCAGTACCCAAAACCAAAAATACCAGACTTTTGGAATCTCCACTGCACCTTTTGTTTCACACTCACAACTTCACACATTGTCTTCTCAGGGGCACACTGCCTGCCCTCCTAGCCTTTCTTCTGAAATCTGTATAGGAGCCTTCGTGACCTCACAATTTTTGCCTTTCTGCATGTACCTAAAACTAGCACCAAATAGATTATGCCAAGGTCTGCTGCCAGGTGGAGCAGTAACCAGGGCTTCCCTCTCTCTTGACTGTATCATTGAGCACTCTGAATTTTAATTTTGAGGAACAGATTCTCTATGACATTGCCATTCTGGAACATGGTTCTCTGGGGCTTTAACTTTTGCATTTTTGAGGCTGGAGTCCTGCTGCTTCATGTGATGTCCTCAGGCCATTTTTCCTGTTCTCCTATTCCTTCTCAATAGTCAAGATCTCTGCTCTATATTTATAGTCCACAGCTTCACTGGAACTTTCTTTCTGGCCAAACTCATAACATTTTAAATCATTCTACTGAGCTCTTTGCTCTTGATTTTTCAATATAGACTTGGCTAAAAGGCTCTAACAGTAGCCATGCCACTGCCTCAATATTCGACTGCCTTGAAATTTCTTCTACAAAATTAGTCTCTCATCCTTAATCTCAATCTTAGACAAAAGTTCTGGACGTGAGCAACATACAAACTTTCTTCCAAGCCGTAACACACATCACCTGTACTCCCAAAACCAGTGCAATCCTTCTTCCCAGCAGAAACCTCCCGAGCCTGGTCTTTTCGGGCAGGATTTCAGTCAGCCTTGAGATTTTCTGAGTTCTGACTAGAATCTCCCATACAGAACAACCTCAGGCGTTCCAGCAGTACTTTTTCATCCCGCATCTCTGAACCTTTTCATACTCTTATCACAAACCATTTCAAAAGGCTCTTGAACCACATTGTCAGGTCTAATAGTCACAGCAGTAACACCACTTCTCTAATACCAAATTCTGTCTTCTAGTATATATACATTTGAAAGGAATGATACTCCTCTGTTCTCAATAAATTAAGCTGATTAAGAAAAAAGCTATAGATGGTTATAGTGAAATGGAAGCTGAGTTGTGCAGGCAAATTATAGAAAGAAGACATTCCTCTGTGGAAAAGTGAGTTGGGTACGAGTTTTGAACTGGTCCAAAATGAAGTCAGTCAAAAGTTAGCTGCTGTAGCGGAATATAGTAAGTCATGAAAAAATGATAGAAGGGCTTGAATCAAGCTCTTGGAAGCATCGCTTTCTAACACTGGTTTGTACCACTGATACACTATTCATTTACACATTAGTTTACTTAGAATGCTTTGCTGTGTTCTATCTTCTTAATTTGGGTGTCTTAAACTCAATAGATTTTCAAATGTGAATTTTTCAGATTTCCATTTCTGTCTCTTTCTGCATCTGTTTTCTTTGTCATTTTTTCACTTTTTGTTGTTGAAATAGGAACTCGCTACATAGTTCAAACTGACCTTGAATTTACAGTATAACCCAGGCTGGCCCTAAGCTCACAGTGATCCTTCTATCTGTACCTCCTGTGTTCTGGGATTATAGGCATGCACCACTGTGCCCCATCTTGACTGTTATATTTCTTTAGCCGTGTTATTTGCCAGTCTGCCTATTAATCTGACATTTTAAGTTGCTGAATTTCGTATTTTCTCTGCTTGTAATATCTTTTCTTATTTCTAGTTTCCCTAAGTTTTAATTTTTTTAACTGACCTCTTGGTATAAATCATAAATATTTTTTTTAAAGACAGGGTCTTACTATGTGCTGTAGGCTGGCCTTGAACGCACTATGTAGCTTAGGCTGGCTTTTAACTCATAATTACCTCAGCCTTCTGAATGTTAGAATTGCAAGTGTGTGCCACCATGCTTAAATCAACTTTCTTTTTTTGTTTCCATCTTTCTTTTTTTTTATTGTTTTTGTTTTTTGCTTTTTCATTGAGGAGTTGAACCCTAGGCCCAACATGCTGAATAAGTGCTCAACTGCTAAACTACATCTGTAGCCCTTAAACCATCCTTTTTAATCCTTATATAATACAGTAAGAAATTATTCCCTAAAAGTCGTATTTTTTTTAAATCCAAGCTTGTAGGTATTTTGTTTAACTGCAATTTTTTATATTTTTAAACTTAAACCAATGATGTGTGGTCACACTCTAAAATTTAGGTGACTAGTTGTGTTGCTGCCACTGCCGCTTTTGCCTTTGTAGTACATAATAAGCAGGTGACACTAAATTCTATTTGCCAGATGTTGTTTTAGAGATAATATGAGGTAGGCATTTGAATAAGTCTGTGTCTCCCTTTCTCTCTCTCTGCCCACAAACTCTCCCTGGCTTGAAACCTGACTTTCCACACTGAGCAGCCAACCCTGTAGCCCATCCTCCATATTTTTTACTTCAAGACCAGGGTCTCAGCTTACTGAGTCTCTTAAAATTGCCCAGATTGGTCTTAGCCTTGTAATCCTCCTGCCTTAATTTCTTTTAGTGCAGGAATTACTGGTATGTACCACCATGCCTAGCTTGAACTTCATTTTTAAGATAAGAAATTAATCTTAAGGAGAGTAAATAACTTGTTTAGGTTCATATCTAGTAAGTAATTCACTCAGACTTTCTATTTCAAGTTCAAAAAAAAGAATTTTTTGATTCCTGTTACTAAAAGAGAAAAAGAAATTGGGTATGGGATCTTATACTTTTAATCTCAGTGCTCTGGGAGGCTGAGGCATGAGAATAACAAGATCAAGCCACTTGGCAAGTTGGTGAGACTATCTTAAAAAATAAAAATCTTTGGGGAGGTAGCTCAATATGAAGGCTAGTACCAGGAAAATAAATAAATGTGATCACATCGAGATATTTATAAATAAATGGACACGACTTGAGACCATTCTCTTAAGTGAAATAAGCCAAACTCACAAGGGTAAATACCATATAATCTCCCTAACATGAGATTTGATAAGAGTATATAAGACTTTATGGTAAGCATGAGTCCCCATCTCATAGCTTCGAAGTCTTTCAAAGTTTTAAATCATCAGTTGGAATGGTGTTATCCTGTTTTGTTTGACTATATCATACGTGATGATATGAACAGCTGTTTTGAAGAAAACATTATGACAGCTATTGCTGATTTAATATTATCCTTCT
>PVJX010038215.1:0-16462 GCA_004027295.1 Dolichotis patagonum
CACAGGGCTCCCCGCCCTCCGTGGCTCCTCTCACACGCCCCCCCCCACCTCGGCAGCTCCTCTCACAGCCCCCCACCTCCGCCCAGGGGGCCTTCTCCCCAAGGCCACCAGTTCCTACACCCCTTCGGCTTGACGGCACGTCGTGGAAGCCGCCAAGCTGCCATGGTCGACTGGGTGGCGGGGAGCAGGGCAAGGAGAGCTACCTGCACCCCAAACTTCAGTCCCAGAGAGCCTGGGCCTATTTAGCACTGACGAGCCTCGACAAAGGCACCACCACGCAGGCCTCCCGCCACTTCCCACCGGCCCAGGCGCCTCAAAGGCCACGAGGCTGCTGCAGACCACCCTTGCGTCCCGATAGGGAAGCATTCTGGAACATGAAACCGAGGGCTACTCCCCTTTTACGTGCTCTCCAATACCCCACACGCAAAATTTCACCAGCTCTCGATGAACAAGGTGGCCTTGAGGCCCTTTAACCTTTCCCTCAACTCACCATGATGGCGGCACCTGCAGTTCCCGCCAACGCAGCTTGAAAAGCAGTGGCTGGGCCTCCGCAGGCCTTTGAGGACCTGTGGTGTGAGGAAAAGGAAGGCTGCGGCGAGGCGGAGGAGCCTCGCAGGTGAGCAGCCAGGCTGAGGGGCGCGGAGGGACTGACGGAGGGTCGCATGAGCGAGGGGAGGCGGTGCCTGCGCAGGGTTCTAGGGCGCATGGGCACTGTCTCAGCCAATGGGCGACAGCGCAGCACTCCCTGACGCGGGAGGGGGCTGGGGGACGCCATGGGGGGGCACGACGCCACGCAGCGGAGGGGGTTGCGCAGGGGCGTAAGCGTGGTGCACTCAGAGGTGTGGTCGTCAGGCAGACGGACCAATGGACATGCATCCTCTCAGATATGCTGTTGAAATCATTATGCATATATAAATATATGTTAAAAATAGAAACTTGTCTAAACTCTAGTTTCAAGATGGCGTCCTGAATGCGCAAGGTGTACCCAATTGTGATTAGCTCCTTTACCCAGCCAAAATTCTTTGAAACATCCACCGGAACAAAAAATAGGAGCAAATGTATGGAAAATAGAGGCAAAATCAACAGACCAGCCACTTGGGTACTTTTTTGTCATATTTTGAGGTAGATGAGGTTGGATTGAAGGAAATGTTAGACGAGTCGCCCATTCGACTTTCAGGATCTTTTTAAAGAAAATTATTGAGCACCTACAATTACTAGATAGGGCATATCCAGCAGTGAACACTTAAAAGAACATCTCTTCCTTTCGGGGGTTTAAATGTAATGGGAGAGTTTTTCTTCTAGGCTTTAAGGAAAACGCTAGGCCTTCCTGGAGAATTCTAGAACATTCTCAAGGTAAAAGAAATAGGGCCCGCAACAAGAACAAGTTGTGGTCCAGCTAATGGAGCTAATCACTTTTGGAAATCACTATAACATCTTATAATCACAGAATTAATTGCGTATTCTCGAATTTCCCTTTTGTACTGGCAAAAAGTATTAAAATGATCTTTCGAGTTTATAAAATGATAAACTTCTATAATGTGAAAACTATAGCAAAATTTAGTAATACTGGATAAAATATCAACTTTCTGTTAATATGGTGTTATAGCTAAACCATTAAGAAATGAAATCCTATCATGCCAAAAATGAAAATAAAGGGTAAATCAGAATAGGGTCACTTCCCTGATTTTATTGCTGAAAAATGTATGTATCACAAACAAACCATGATGGTTGATAATCCTCAGGGTGGGCAAGGTAGTGTTAATCTCTGTAACTTTGGGCCTAGATACATAAAGGGCAGGAGGTAAAAGTTTGGAGCTTGCCAGAAAGGACCTAGAATGAGTGCCCTGCAAAAAAACTCATGTCTTTGAAAAGCAGCATCCTAAGTGAAAGAGTGGACTAGGAAAAATGGAAAACATTCATGGATAAGCAGATAAGGAAATTTGGATGGAAAGAAAAAATTAATTTAACTCATTAAATTTTGAAATGCCAAGACTGCGTTTCATAAGAGTTTGGCATTTAAATTTGTAGCACTTTTGTGTTACAGAGATCTCAAAGGGAAGACGTTGAACCTCCCACCTCACTGGCCCTGCTACTTTGAAAAAAATCCTGACATGGTGCACCTTGAATAGCTGGCAGAAAGAAAGATAAAACTGCCTTGGAAGGAAATATTTCTCCAGCCCAAGGTTAAAAACACCTTCAAAAGTAAGTTCACAAAAAAAAAATTATAAAAGACTTACTTAAATTGTGAATGGCATGCAACAAAAAAGTTAAAATACCAAAAACAGATGAAGCTTCTTTTGGATTGTGTGTGCTTTCTTTTTCTAACACCACTTCTTCCTTAATACATTTAGAATAATACATGTTGTATTTTTAGTAATTATTTTACTATTTTTTATATGTAAACTTAAGATAAAATCTAATACTTTTCTCTTGAAAAATGCAAATGTCTCAGGATGTTTAACCCCCCATTCACTGTTTTAGTTTTATTCTGTCATCTTTAAGCATATTTTTTTGACTCATCCACACATATAACAACATTTTGCTTATCATTTCTTTGCATTTCTTAAATCTTTTTTCTGGGTTATTTTCCTTGAGCCTGTTGTAAATTATTTCAGAATTTCCTTGAATGACAGCATGATGTGGTAAGCTGTACTTTTTTTTTTAAACTGAAAATTTGAAAATTTGTCCTTGTTTAGTCTACATAATTCTACTGGATATATAACTGTAGGTGTTAGGATTTCTCCTCATTATGTTGAGCATATTTTTGTATTATCTTATGGTTTCTGTTGCTACTGAGAAATTTGCCATTGGTCTAATTGCTGGTTAAAAACTAATTTTCTTTGGTGTGCTGAAGTTTCACACCAATGTGACTATTTGAGTTTTAAAAATTTTTCCTCAATAGTTTCAGAATTCTCTGTATTTGTGTATTAACTTTCAATAAATCTAAAATATGTGATCAATTTTCTTGTTAAAGATTAGCTGGCTGAAAGACATCTCATTTTTCTTATTTAATCTCAAAATGATTCTTATAGTTATTTTCCTTTAAATAATGAATTTTTTAAATTCTGGTGATGTTATTCGAACCCTTATGAACTCTTTACTTCACAGATAAAATTCTTTGGAAATTCATTCATTTGCAGACCATTTTCATGATTTTATTATCTCTATCCTGAATCCGTTATATTTACTCATTTGAAAACTAATTTGTCTTAAGCAATAATACATTAGCTTATTAGTATTAGTTATTAAAATAAACATGGAACTACTGAAATTTTTAAAAATTGTGCATGCATCACTTTAAATCACCTTCTTAGAAGGCTAGCAGAACTCTTGAACTAGTCTTTAGATATGCAAAGTTAGGCCCTCTAGGGACCAGGGGTTTGGATGTCAAATTGTTCTGCGTAATAAATGACAGTAATTGAATTTTGCTATAGGGAAAAAACAGGCAAGGGAGAGAAAGTGGAAATCTTGGAATTTGGAGAGAAAAGTAAGCTTGCAAAATGACATAACATTGAAGTCTGTAGTGAATGGTGCTAGTTTAGTACCTTTGAATCATTTGGGCAGAATTTAAAAGCTCATATGTCCACATTTTATTCTAGACTAAGTAAATCAGTTGAAGATGAGACACAGATATCAATATTTTAAACAAATGATGTGTCTCAAGTTACTCTGGTATGAAGACAAGTTTGAAAATTGGTGATATAGATCCTTGTTTCTCAAAGTGATCTTCACACTAGCAGCTTTATATCACTCGAGTATTTTAGAAACTCAATCCCTATCTCTATTGAATCAGAATTTCTAAATGGCTCATGAACATATAAAAGATTGCAATAGAGAGAATTCGTCTTAAACAGTTTCCCTCCCTGTGTTTAATGATCTCCCAAGGAGAGTAAACTTTGCTAGTCTGCCTTGCAGCCAGAGCCTGGGCATATGACCTACGCAAGATCAGTGAAATGCATTTACACTAAATTTTAAAGAGGAGACCAATGACATTTTAAAGCAGGGACTGTAACCACATTCTAGAGAATGGTAGCCATAGCAGCACAACATGTATGGCATCTTGAACTGTCATTTGTGGAAACTATGATGCAATTCAGTGCCCAACGGTGGTAGCACTTCTTCACTGGACCAAGTCTTTATATGGTTTCACGTGTTTATGGGAGGTATATACTTCCAACTTGACTGTTCAGTCGTTTTTGACACCTTGTGAGCTATCTTTCTGCTAAACTGTAGTAAGTTTCTTTCCTGCTTAAATTAGTCAGAATTTCTGTGCCTATTGTGGTGATGAGTTCAGCCAAAGAGTTTTTAAGATTAACAGCTAAAACACTTACATTTTATGGCTCTTTGTTCTGTAATTATATAACATAATGTCCTTCTCTTGCTTCTCAACTATTGTAAGTTTCCACTACTGTCAAAAAAGCCTATGCCAGTAATGTTTTGTGAGGCATGTCAAGGGAAGGGGCTATTTTCCTTCTCTTTTGTTACATGTTGTAGATATGGCTTGCATGTGGGGCCCCAAAATGATCCACAGATGAAATGATTCAGCAGGAACAGAAGCTTGGAGCCAGAAGTAACCAAGAAAAGCATAAATTATAGTCTCAGAGTTTCCAGAGTGATAAGAAGAGTTATGTTCTATTTCTTTTGCATGTAGACTAGAATTTGAACCAATTCTTTTTAAATCTCAAGGTATGGTGTTTCATTTTATAACTTATTTGTATCACACGGTCCAGCATAGCAACACATATCTTAACCCATCAAACACACTTGGGTATACTTGCAAAGCTGCCTGTTTACTGAGCAATGTTGTGTAACCAGTGCTTGATCACCTTTAATCTGAATTTTGGGATTTATCTGAACCAAGCTTATCTAATGGTAGAATGGCCTTGTACAACTTGCCTCAATGTATAATTTAAAAGTGACCAACTTGTTTAAAGTAACTGTGGGACATGATGGCACATGCTTTTAATCCCAGCACTCTGAGAGCCTGAGAAAGGAGGGAGAATCATAAATTCAATTACAACCTGGACAACTTAATGACTTAGCAAGACCCTGTCTCAAAATAAAAATAAAATAAAATAAAGAGCTAGGAATATAGTGCAAGGCCCTGGGTTCAATCCCTTGTAATCCTCACTCCCCCAAAATACCATAATCAAAAACAATAACAACTGGCACCGATGTTAATATAGTGCTTACTGTGTGGGAAGCATTATTATAAACATTTTCTATTAGTTCATCTAATCCTTATAATAATACTGGGTACTATTATTGTCATTTTACAGTGAAGAAAGCAGAGGTAGACAGAGATTAAATAGTTTGGCCAAGGTCACAACTTGGTAAATATCTAAGCTGCCATAGAAACCAAGTCTACAAACTTTTGCAAGCACTATGATATATTAGCAAACTACATGGAGGAAGACATGACTAATGTAGTAGGAAGAAGTTCTATATTCCCTAGTTCTTATAACATTAGCCAACTAAAGGAGGCTGTGAAGTCTTTTCAGTCATTGCTGGTATACCTACATTAAGTAGGTATAGGAACACTTTACAAACTCCCTCAAAATGGAGCAAAATTCTAATCTAAACCCAGGCTAACAGCTATGGTCTGCATGTTTGTGTTTCTGCCTCATGGAAATCCCAACCCCTATGGTGATGGCATTAGGAGGTGGGATTTTGGGGGAGATGATTAAGTTATGAGGACAGAGGCTTCATGAGTGGGGTTAATGTCTTCATAAATGAGGCCCAAGGGGACTTAGTTGCTCTGTCCATCATGTGAAGATGCAGCAAAATTTGGTAGCCTGAAACCCAGGACCCTCATTGAAAAATGACTATGCTGATACCCTTACCTTGTACCTCCCAGTGTCTAGAATTGTGACAAGTAAAATTCTGTTTTTAGAAGCCATTCGGTTTAAGATATTTTGTTATAGTAGGTCAGACGGAGACAGAAAATTGGTATCAGGAATGGCGTGTTCATATAATGAGTATCTAAGAATGAGGAAGTACTTTTGAAACTAGGTAATAGTAAGGGCTAGATGTTTTCAAGTACATTGCTATGAAAGTACCTGATTGTAAAAGGTGGTTCTGGTGATGGCTCAAAAGGAAATAAGGGAAGCTGGAGAGAAATGCCAGTCTTATAAAATACCTACATGTTTGTGAATAGATGTTGGTAGAAATATAGGCCTTAAAGCCATTCTGACAAAGTGTTGGGTAGAAGTGAGGAACTTGTTATGGGAAACTGGAGAAAAGGCAAACCTTATAAGGTGGCGATGAACTTGGGTGAATCATATTCGTATCCGAGTGTTTTGTAGAGTGTGATTTTGTTACAGCAGCTTAAACAGACTAAGACATTGTCTTAGTCCAATTTGTGCTGCTATTACAGAACATCTGAGAATGAGTAATTCATAAAGAATAAAGATTTATTTTTGACACTGGAGTTTGTGAGATCTAATATCAAAGTTTTAGTCTCAGATGAGGGCCTACTTGCTGTATCATCAGGAACTCACTCCCCTTGATTACTAACTCACTCCTGTTAATGTTAATTTCATTAATCCCTTAAGGACCTAATCACCTTCTAAAGTTCCTATCTCTCAACACTACTATATTGAGGGTTAAATTTCCAGCACATGAATTTTAGGGGACATATTCAAACCATAGCAAGCATAAGCTTACACCAATGATTCAATTGAATATTGAGGAAGTTATCCACTTAACAAGGAAATGATCGTATTTCCTTTTGAAATTTGTCAGTTGGTAACCTTCCTAGTATTTGTGATCAAATTTAAAGTGTTTGACTACTTGATCTCTAGCTTTGGTCTCTCTAGTGGCTCCCTAGTAAGATACTGTTGCTAGTTACTTTGTGGCTGCTGCTCCTGTGTTAAAGCATGACTGAGCAAACTTGTGCAAATCAGAAACAGCTGTTGAACATTTGGAGCCGCAGAGAGAAAATACAGAACTCATTGCTCCTCTTATCCCTATTCACTTTCATCTCCATTTTCATAGTTTTATTTTTGTTTCTTTTCCCTGTTTTCTTATCCATTTTAAAATACAAGTAATATATAAATAAGTTCCCCTTTCTTAAAGCCATTAAAACTAAGGTTTCAATTTCTTTTGACTGCCATCTCTTGTATCTCAGTTCCCTCCAGAGGGTCCATGGTTGGTAGTGTCCTGTGAATTCTTTCAGATCTTTTTCTAAGGTTTCTCATATACATTGATATGGAATAGTCAGTATTTTTCTGGTAGGAAGTATAGTATGTCTGTACATATTTATATGTATTTGTGCATGTAAATACGTAGTTATGTATTTGAAGTACTGAGGATTGAACCCAGGACCTTTGCTCTGAGCTGTGTCCCTGAATTAGTCAGCATTCTCATCACTGGATCCAGTCGTTTCCTCTTCTCTGAAATTTTCTATTCCACTTACATCTTCCCTTCTTATAGCCTTTTTTAGTGTCCATAGTATGGCATTTGTGGTGTTGGATGGGAATACCTGGGGAATAGAGAGGCGGTATAACAAGTCTTTGGCCTTGCACTGAGTTATCGTTGTCAGTGCAAATACAAATTTGCAATTTTGTTTCTTGAAATTAGATTAACATTGATTAACTTACAGTCTCACGCATATGGTCTCCATTAGTAATCACTAAGACAATACATAGTATAATATCGACTGTCTTATTTTGTTTTTTAACGGTTCTACATGTTTATCTCATTCTACATCTATTGTGTAAATTCCTGAGGGCAGAAACCAACTATATACATTATTTCCCATAGGAGTGTGTGTGTGTGTGTGTGCGCGCACATAAGTAGGAATTGAACCCGTAGCCTTTGCACAGAACTGCAGCCCTAGTTCTTTTTAGTGTTTTTTTTTTTTTTTTTTAAATTTTGAAACAAGTTCTTACTAAACTGCTGAACTGCACAGACTGGGCTTGAATTTACAATTCTTCTGCCTCAGCCTCCCAGAGTATTGGGGTTATAGGCATGCGCCATTGTGCCCAATTTCCTACAGTTTTAAAAATATTAGCTACAAAGTGTGATGAAACTCTCTTAATGTTTGTTGATTAATTATTGGCTGGTTATTACCACTTTAAATATTTAAAGCTCTTTCATAGCAGATAAAAAGGAAAATGTGATATTTTGTCTATCAGATTAGCAAAATGCAACTCCAGATTGCTGGTTTGATACATTTAAAAAAAATAGTAAATTGACAAAATAATAAAAAGCTGTACACCAATATAGAAATAGTTATTGTGTAATTTCTAAGAAATAAGACTATGAGTCCTATGGCCTATCATGCTCATGTTAATCTAAAACTTGAAATTTCTACATAAGCTGTGAATTATTTTCAAAAGTTGCCAAAGAAAGTAATTTCAAAAGAGTTCATCAACAAAAAATATATTTGGTCATTTAGGTCTTTTTTTGTTTGGTATTGGAGATTAAACTCAGGACTTTTTCACTGAGCTATATACTCCCTGTCCTTATCTATTTACTTATGTATTTAAAATTTTTTCTGTATATTATTGTGATACATAGTAGTTATATATATAATTATATATATAAATTTATATATATTCTTGATATGTTTTGCTTTCCGTTCCTCCCTTCACTCCCATTGCTAGATTTCTTTTTCATTCATTCAGAAAACCAACTCTTTTATTCATTGGTTCTTTGTATTTTTTTTAGTTTTGTTTGTTAATTTCTGCACTGATGTTTACAATTTCTTCTATTAATTTCAGACTTGGAATTTTCTTTTTATTCTAGGTCCCTGAGATGTATCATTAGATTAGTTATATGGGGTCACTCTTCTTATTAAATATGTGTATTCACAGCTATACCTTAACCTCTGGGAACTGCTTTCCTTGTGTCCTGTACATTTTGATATGTTATGCTTTCACTGTCATTTATTCCAGGAAATTTTTTATTTCTTCCCTGATTTCTTCTGTGGTCTGTTGATCATTCAACGATGTGTTATTTAAAGTCAAAGTGTTGTGTAGTTTTTTGGCTTCTTTTGTTGCTAATTTTTAACTTAAATCCACTGAATTCTGTTAGTAGGCGGTAGACTATTTCAATTCTTTTATATTTATTTAATTATGTTTAGGGCCTAAGATATGGATTATTTTGGCAAAAGTTCCATATGTTATTCAGAAAAAAATGTGTATTCTGTTGTTTGATGAAATACTGTATATATCTGTTGAGTCCCTTTATTCTGTGATATAGTTTTTAACTTTGATGTTTCTTTGTTAATATTTTGTATGATGGACCTGTCTAATTATGAGAGTGGGGTGTTGAAGTCCCCCACCATGATTGTATTGGTATCTATTTGTACTCTTAAGACCAAAAGATTTTATTTTATGAATTCGATGTGACAATATTGGAGGATAGATATTTACAGTTTTTATCTCTTCCTGTTGAATTGTTCCCTTCAATATGTAGGAGCAATTTTTGTCTTTTCTGATTAGTCTTTGGCTTGATGTTTGCTATGCCTGCAACTAAGATAGTACTCCTGCTTGTTTTGGGGCTCTAGCTGAATGAGCTATGATTTTTCGTGCTTTCACTTTCAGTCTGTGTACTGCCTTTTGGATGATGTGTGTATCTCCCATAGGCAATTTTTTATTATTTTTTAACTCAGTCTGAGATACTAAGTTATTGTAAGTTGTTTTGAATTCTTTCATTGAATTAATCTTCAATTAATTAATTAGTGTTGATTCCCTTATTTTCCTTTTGTTTAACTATTCTCCCTTTATACTTTCCTTTGAAATCTTTGGTATTGGTGGCTTTCCTGTCTTTCTCTAAGATTTATTCAGGTGAGTATTTTCTGCAATGCTGGCTTAGCGATCATGTATTTCTTTAGGATTTCTTTGTCATGGAAAAATCTTTGCTTCTCTGTCAATTTTTTATTACTTTTTAAAAAATAGTATGTGTTTGTGGTATATAATGGGCACATGCATCATGGGGAATTTGTACACGTATTTAACACATTTTAATTCTTTTTCTATTCTGTTGTAAGCTCAGAAATTCAAAATATGCCTTTAAACCCTGTTCTCTTTATGTAAGGACTTACGTGATTGCCCGTCTGTAAGATTTCTACAATTGCAGTTCAACTTGCAACCTTGTTACTTACCCACTGTGCAATCCCTTCCACCTCCCTAGTTCCTATGGAAACAAACTGATCTTCAAGTTTTATCCCCTCCTCTTGCGGTCTGCAACTTTAAAAACTCTTACCCCCCTCCCCCCCACTTCTCCAATCTGCTCCTGGGACAGTGTCGCGGCTGAGCTCAGCTAATAAAGTGCTTTTCTTTTTATTTTTGGAGTCTGTTGTTTTTGGCCAATACATATTCCCTTCCCTCCTCTCCCTAAGACTCTTCTTTCTCCTATTTACTTTAATTTTTTCCCCTTTTAAATTTTCTTCCTCTTCCCCCTTTTTCCTATCTCTTGTTTCCCTTTCCATTTGAACAAGTTCTCCCTATTTCCTGATATCTATCCTCCGTTTTGTTCCTTATCTATAATTTAGGTTTCTCATACAACAGAAACAATGCAATATTTAAATTTGTATGTTTGATTTATTTCACTTAAGTTTATGGTTCTGAGGTGCATTCATTTACCTAAAAATTGTCTCGTTTAACCTTCTTTATGGCAGAATATTACTCCATTGTATGTAAATACCAGATTTTTTTTATCCATTCATCTGATGATGGCCAGCTGGGCTGTTTTCAGGATTTAATTATTACAAACTGTGTTGCCATAAACATGGATGTGCATGTATCACTATGGTATGATGACTTTAACTCTTTTGGGAAGATACCTAGAAGGGGAATATCTGGGTCAAATGTAACTTCTAGTTTTAGCTTTGAGAATTTTCATGCTGCTTTCCATGGTGGTTGTACCAGTTTATACTTCCACCAACAATGGAGAAGGGTTCCTTTCCATGCAACCTTGACAGCATTTGTTCATGGTTGATTTTTTAATGACGACCATTCTTTTTGGCATGAGATGGAATCTCAATGTTGCTTTAAATTGCATTTCTCAAATGGTCAGTGATGTTGAGCTTTTTTAATACTTATTGAGTGTATTTATTCATCTGAGAAATGAATAGCTGGGAATTTTTTTCTTATTCTGTAGGTCATCTCAACTCTGTTAGTGGCTTCTTTTGTTGTACAGAAGCTATTTAATTTAATGTGATCTCAATTGTTGATTTTTTGTGACATTTCCTACGCAATTGGGGTTTTGTTCATAAAGTCTTTTCCACGCCTAAGTTTTTAAGAGTTTTACCTAGTCTGTCTTTCAGCTGATTGTTTCTGTTTTAATATTTGTGTCTTTGATCCAGTTCAATTTTAGTTTAGTATATGGTGAGAGATACGGGTCTAGGTTCAATCTTTGGCATACAGAAAGCCAGTTGAATGAGTGACTTTGGGAGTACTGTTTCTCTTGTTTTCATTAAAGAGTTGGAGGAGTGTTGGCATTGAGTTTTCTCCAAAGTTCTTGTAGAATTTGACATTGAATCCATGGGGTCCTGGGCTTTTCTTAGTTGGTATTTTTTTTAAAAAAAAAAATTTTATTTCTTCAATTTCATTAGTATTGTATTATTTAGAGTCTTTATATCTTCTTCATTCAGCATTGGTAATTCATATGTATCTAGAAATTATCCATTCCTTCTGAATTTTTCATTTTAGTAGAGTACAAAATCTCAAAGCAATTACCTATGATCGCCTGAATTTCCACAGAATCTGTTACTTCTCTGTTAATTTTGAAAGTGAATTTTGCAGGACCTAAAAGTCTGGGTTAATAATTATTTTTCTTTTAGGACTTGAGAAACTTTGCTCTAGGCTCTCCTGGCCTGTCAGTTTTTGCTGGGAAAGCTACAGTTACTCTGGTGGACTTGCCTTTATAAATTGTTTTCCTTTAACAGATTTCAGCAGTCCTTTTGTTGAATTCCTGGAATTTAGATTAAAGAGTGTTATGGAGAGTTTCTTTTCTGGTAATATCTGTTTGGGGTTTTATGTGCCTTTTGTATTTGAATATTGAATTCTTTCCCTAGATTCAGAAAATTTTTGGTTATGATTTCAGTGAACAATTTTTTAATGAATTTTGACTCATCTAATTTTTCCTTTATTCCTATAATTCTAATGTGAGGTTTTTAAAAAGTCATTTAGCAGCTATTTTACCCAGGTTTTGTGGCATCTTGTCATTTTTAGGGTATCACTGAGTTTGTGATCTACTCTGTTCTCTTTACCTTCCATTTCTGATATTCTGTCCTCTGTATCATACTTTCCATTGAAGTTTTCCTATCATCACTGTCTGCTTTTTTCCCTCTCATACTTTTATCTCTTCAAAAGTTTTGTCCATTTTGTTTTTGAGTTCTTTGCCTATGTTTCAGTGTCCAGAAATCAGCTTTCAGGGATTGGGTGTGTGTGTGTGTGTGTGTGCACGCGCACATGCATGTCTTGTAGTCTTTTCTCGTGTTTTAATTTGCTGTTGTTTGTTTGTTTGTTTGTTTCTAAACTGAAGAACAGTTTGGGTAGAAAAACTGATATGACTGTGGAGATCTCTCTGTTTAGGTCTGGTTCCCCTGTCATGTGGCCTTGGGTTTGGTTATGTCTTGGTACTCATACTCCTCCTTAATATGTTTAGCATGAGCTTCTGGGGACTTGATCCTTAGCACCATTCTTGTGCTTTGTGTGGGGAGGAGACAGGTTCTCCTCACCATGAGATGGAGTTTGCATTCCAGCCTGTATCCTATTTTTTTCCCCAACTCTTGTTTGTCTTCAGTGTCTCTAGTTTATCTGTAATTTCTAGTTTTCTTGTCAGTTCTTTCTTGATTCCTGGAGTTCAAATTCTTTTTCTTTTTGCTATGTTGTTTTCTAGGTAACTTGACTCCAGGTCTCAGAGAGGCTATATTTTGCGTTGATCTTTACTCCACTATTTTAAAATCTCTATTTGTATTCATTGTTGGTACAAGGTTTTATTAAGTTACTAAGTGGCCCTGTTTGTGCTTGAACTTGTGATCTGCCTCATGCTCCCAGGGGATATCTTTCTGAATTTCCTTCTTTTTGTTTAAATGTCTGCTACAAAGAAATTTTCACATTAGAGATACCAACTTTGGCCTTAATTTAGTAGGTGTATAAACTGGATTTTGATTTTTCATTTTTGAATAAATAATCTCAAAGGAAAACTTAAAACAATTTTAAGTACACTTAGTAGTACTAAATTACAAATCTTGCCTTAGACAACTTTAGAAATTCTTATGAAATCTAAAACATTATTTAAAAATTAGCAAGAGATTGCTTGGCTATATTTTAAGTCTAAAATCATTTAAATATTCTTGAGATTTTTGTTTATTGTTTAAAAGGAATGTTATTCTGTTAATAGGTCATCTAATGTTTAATGAGTATTTGTGAGAAATTTGCTAAGCAAAAAACAAAATCCCCCCAGAATCCAGTATCACCAAAGCTTTTGTTTCAAACCACAAATTAAACACCTGTTTCTTTAAATATTGAACATTGAATTTTATATATCAAATAGCCTCAGTTTAAGTAAATATCTGTTCCTGTAAAAAACTAAATAATATTAGAAATATTTTTGTTTGTAAAAACAGCTAAATTCAATAGTCTCCAGATGTTGCAACTAGACCACAGATGTATCCAGTATAACAAAAAGAGAAATACATTTTTCATTTGATTCCAGGCAGAGACAATTGCTACTTATAAATTCCTGTGAGGGCCAGAAAAGTTAGACTCTTGTGCCTAATAAGCAAACACTATTGTTTTAACACAGTGCTTCAAGACATGATATTATAAAAGTACCATGCCTTCCTATCACAGGATTGGCAGCAGATGCACAAATCTCTCTCTCTGTGTGTCTGTGTCTCTCTCTGCCTCTCTCTCTCTATCTCTGTCTCTCTTTCTCTCTTCTCCCCCCACTTCTCTCTCCTCTCTCTCAATAATGCTTCACTATGCAGCCCAGGCTGGCCTCAGACTTGCAGCAGTCCTCTTGCCTCAATACCTTAAGTGCTGGAATTATAGGCATCTGTGTCTACACTTTGCACTTTGTTCCGTAGGTCCTGGGGAGATCCATCTAACTTGGCCTTGGTGTGGGTAAAACTTCAGTTACCTGGCCCTATGTATGTAGGCCCTCACCACATGGCAGATCCTCTGGTTCTTGTAGTGGCAGGTCTACCTCCATCCCCATCTGTGAACCCCATCTCTTTCTACTACAAAGCACTGCAAGGGAGACAGGGTAGCTGGGGTCATGGGGGTGTCCAACCCTTCCCCCTGTGCAGCCTGGGTGCTCTATCATCATTACTCTGAACTCCTCCACCACAAGACTGCTCCTTTGAGGATCTTTTAGGTTCTTCTTTTTTTATTTTTGGTCACATATATCCTGAACCTCTGGAGCTTTGACCTGAAGTGAGTACATCAGGATGCACCGTTCTTACAGCCTGACCCTTTCCCTTTTTTTTCTACAGTGCATCAGTGCACAAAAAGGGAGGGGATGCCTTTTCTTTTTTCTGTCTTGCTCCTCTTGTTCCAGGATACCACCTTCCGAGGTTATAATGGGACAGTAAAAGGCCAGTGTGCTCATAAAAAGAACATAAAAATATAGAGGAGGAATTGTTCAAATCTTTTACCTGTTCCCTAAATGTCTAAGGGTTGGGCTTTTTAGGAGTACAGCCTCCAAAAGATGGTGGTATAAATAATATCAAACATTATTTTTTCTTAGTAAAAGTCTGGAGGTGGGCAGTATAGGACAAGTATGGCTCAAAGACGTTTCTTGAGACTTAGAGCTTCTTGGGTCTGATAGCTCTACCATGGGTAATATCTATTTCCAAGCTCACTTTGTAGTTCAAGATGGAGGCTCTAATTCCATTTGACAAGCCTGCATTTTAAATAGAAAAAGGGAGATAAGAAGAAAGGCAATAAATGAATGCCAGTTAGCCTTTAAGAAGCTTTCAGAAACAGCTGCAAGATAATATTTGGTTTTATCTCATTTGGTTACATCAACAGAATTTGGTCATATGGCCACATCTAACTGCAAAGACTGGTATGAAATGTTTCACAAAGGACAACCATGTGCCAAGCTGCAACGGGGATGCTTTCATGATAGGAGAATGAGAAAACAGTTGTTTGGGGATAACCAGGAGTACCTGACTTGATGAGTTTTCATTATTGCATCCTTAAGCAAGTGATAGGAATACATTCTTGTGTTTCCAGCTTTATGATGATATAGAAAGGATGTTTGACTAAAAGTTGTATTTTAGTTCAGCTTTTTTACTAGGTTATTGTGTGACTTTGAGGATCCTGGATTTTGGTTTCTTTTTCTATAAAATAAGGAGATACACTAGTGTGTCCAAAAGTTCTTTGAAGCTCTGATTGTGCATGTGGCCTTAAATCCAACTGTAATTTCAAAGACCTATGTTTTATAACTTTTATTTGTACTTTATGTAAATATAGTTTACATAATATTTAAATCTAAGTGTAAGAAATTGTCATGAAAGTCAACCATGGGAATGTAAAACTGTGTTAGTATAATGAAATCATTCAGTAAAGTTTATGGTGTTTATCCTTAGCTCTTTATAGTTGTCTTTGATCTGATTTGTTGGCAGATAAAGATTATGTTAACCTAAGTGAATATAACAAGATAGATATTGTATCAGTACCTACTGAACCTATTACCTTCTGGTATTAGTTCAAAGCTGCTTTGAAAACATTATAGATAGTAAGTTTATAATAAAAGATAGATAAAGAAACAATGGAGACATTGGTTACATATTCTTAGGCTTTGAGGCTGAGATCTCTTAGCTTACCTAGACTCACCCAGAGAAAGTATACATGGTCTCAGGGACAAAATACTTGACTTAGAGAAACCACTGGCTCTGTATGCTTTTTTTAAAATGTTCTTTTTAATTAAATTTTATTTGAAGAGTAAAAACAAAAAAGAAAACAACCAAACAAAACAGAAAAAGGGTAGCAACAATACAGAATTCCAAAGGCAAAAAAATGAAAGAACCACAATAACAACAACAAAACAAAAACAAAAACACTAAGAAATCATCACTTGATAAGTTACATACTGTCATCATTGGAAATAGTTGTTCAAGTTACAAAATTAAAGCACACAAAGTAGACATTCAAACAGTGAGACTATTATCAGTTCTGCTCAACAATCCAACAAAAACAGTAATGTAGTCATCTATCTTATACACTTAAACATACATTCAGTTATATCCTTTAGAGCACTTTCTTTTCCATATATATATATATATATATATTTTTTTTTTTTTTAAATTTTATTTTAAAGGGGGTAAAATTAAACACAACAAAACAGAACAGAACGGGACTTAAGAAAGCATAAATTTCAAAGCTATACAACCAGGGATCTTCACTATCTGTCATATTGTCTCTTGTTTTCTTCCAAATGGTTGTCCATATCTTTGTATATGGGGAGCTCATACTAAATACCATAGCCAATTTTTTCA
>PVJX010038216.1:0-16470 GCA_004027295.1 Dolichotis patagonum
GGTGGCTGCATGGTGTCTGCAAACACAGAGCAGTCACTGATCTCTTATCCTAAGAATAAACCAATCGGAAGAAAAAAGCTTTTAAAAGCCCTGCCATACTCTGACTCAGTGGGAAAGCGCAGGGCCCAGCTTGCTCAGTGGTGCCATGAGACTGGCCCCATTCTTTTGTTTATGGACCAATCTGAACTTCTCTGTCTGCACTGTGACTCTTTAGCTTTTCTTTCCTCTAAGTAAGTCTCTTCCCATTCTCTCTTCTTCCTCAACTAAATCTTTCTCAGTGTCCTTTCTTTTTGTATCTGAGAGATAATTTTTCTAACCTTTTCTATTTGTTTTTTCAACCACTTTTGTTGCTATCATTTCAGAAATTTTCAGGGTTGGACTTCCAATTTCATCTGTTTTATTGTTCTGGCTGGGCTAGGGGTCTGGGGTTGCACTTTGCTTTTGCGTTTTGTCACTTTCTATTTTCTCTGTTTTAATCTTATTTTGTTTTTATATTGAAGCATGCTGATTTCTTGTGATGTATAGCTTTATTACTGGCATTGAGGCTTCCCTAGAAGATCTCTGCTCTTCAGGGATATCCTCTAGATGTAAGTGGTTCTTTATAGCTCTCCTTCCCAATTTGTAAAGGAATCAAAGTCACTGTTTTGCTTAGCTCCCAATCCTTTGAACCTGGGCTATAGTGATGATTATAATCCTGTACAATCTCAGTGTTATCACAGAGGGGAGAAAAACTGGTTATACCATTTATGACATCCTGGGTAAAGTAATACAGTTAGTAATAACAATAATTTCATGTACAGAATAACTACTGACAAACTGTGGTAACCATGAACCTGCTATTTTTGTCCACAGGAGCGAACGCCAAGATTACATTACAAAATCCAAGGTGTACTGTGCACTTGTATGCAGTGACTTTCCGCTTACTTGAGTGATATTACCCTTCTGTTGAAGACGTGAGTGGGTAGGAGACAGGCTAAAATGACAAATGAGATCAGATATGGTAGAGTCAAGGCTGCAGCTCAAGGGATGATCTCCTGAGATTTGGGAAATTGGAGGACACAGAGGGAAAGAATAAAATAGAATGTGAAGGAGTAATCAGAAAAGTCAGAGACAATAATTACACACTTAAAAGTTTAAGTTCAACAATTAGTTGAGGGAAAGAGAAAGAAGATTGATAGAAGAAAGTGAAAAAATGAGGTAAGAAACATAAATCATGAAAAAAGAAAGAAAAAGGGGAAGAGAATGAAATAAAAGTGAAGAAAGAAAAAGGAGAACAGTGAAAGAGAATAGATAAAAGGAAAAAGCCCAGTACAAAAATAACTACAGAGTACACAACAAGAGAAGACAATACCCAACCAGACAAGAATGGGATAGCCAGTCAGACAAACAAGGGAAAGTAAAAGTGGTAAAATACTGCTGGTGTTTACAGTTCTGTGACAGTGTCCATGTTGGATCCCGGAAATTTTCTGGGTATGGAGCTGATCTTGACCTTTGGATGTGGTGGCTGAGTCTGGTCTTCTGTCGCTGGGTTCCAGAGTCCAACTGCGGGCTCCTTACTGCTGCTTCTGAGGCTTTCATGTTGCTCATCTTGCTAAATATTCTGTCCTTTAAAAGTGTGTTTGTGCCCGTGTGTCCAGGCTCAGCTGTTGTCCTGAGTCTTGGGTTTTGGTTTGTCCACTCACCAAAGGGCTATGTCCTTACATTCCCCTTTCAGAAACTACATCCTGGGGATGATGGAGGGAGCACAGAGCGCACTCACACTCCTCTTGCAGGCACTGCCATCCTCTGTGAACATTTTCACAATATCCTCTTGATAATAAATGGGTCTCAAGTGACTGCATCAGAGTTGCCCTTGATATGCAGTATCTGGAACATGGGCCCACATGTTCTCTACGGAGCAGGTGTGGGCTGTTTCCTACTGTGGGTGGTGGATGCATGCATGAGTAAGTTCCTGCAGCTCAGTGAGATATCCATGGATTATGTCTGTGCTTCGTTGTGGGTATCTTTCTTTCAAAAGTTCACTGTCAGCAAGCCGCATGGCTCCCAGGTAGAGAAAAGTCAGCACCTCCGAGAATCTGCCATGCTGGGACTGGAGGATCCAAGAAGCCAACCAGCCAGCCTTTCTGGTAAGCCGTGCAAGCAGTGCGGCTTCCAAGAAGAGAAAAGTCAGCGCCTGCCATGAGCCCAGCAGTGCACGGCTGAGAATAATGCTCCACCCTACCCTGTAAGCAGCCTACTGGTTCTGAGAACAGGCTGAGTTGATAGCAACTAAGGTGCACAAAGCAACTAAATGCTTGTGTTGTTTGGTTGACTTTGCAGGCCTGGGGCCAGCAGTCTGGGCATCTCTTGGGAGGATGACAGTGCACAATATAGCAAATATGGGGGATTTCCTTCTATCTTGGCTTTGAAATTCAATATTGGTCTCACTGTTTTGCTTTGTTCTGATTGGTTTGCTTTATTTGCTATTATGTTTTGATTTGTTTTATTCTGTTTCGTTTTTCATTTGATTTTGCTATACCTGATGGAATGCACAACTATTGTGAAGATAACAAGATATACTATGGTAGCTATTGTTTTCCTAGTATCTTGCTTTGAAGTTCTGTACCAATTTTGCTGCTTTGCTTTGATTGGCTTTGTTCTTTTGGATTTTAGTAACTTTAAAATAAAAAAATTATACAAAAGTTCACTGTCCAGCCATGGTTCTCTCTTGGCACTCAAATCCTGCAGTTCTTTCTGGGGCTTGAGTGGATTTATGTGGGTCTTTGCTACAGGAGTTGCACATGAGTTTCAGTCTTGTCCTTTTCTTTTTTATGGATGGTTCTGTGCACTGACCTCAGCGCCTTCTCCATGTCAACAAAGCATGATTTCAGGGAGGAACATCACCTGTCCTGCCCAGTCAGGGTCTTGAATTTCCTTCCTGTTGAATCTAACTGCAATGGCTGACACAGAAAGTGCTTTCTTTGTCTTGTTCTTTTTGCTGGAGACTAGGAAAGGGATCTCACATGTGAAAAACTCACTGTAGAGCTGAGATAAATAGTAAGATTCTTGCAGTCATGCAAACCTTAATTACATCAGAAAGACATCTCTCTAACAAGTCACAGAAGAAGAACATAACACAAGAAACTGACTTGAGAGCTGTGTGTAAACTGTAGAAGCTCAGCATAGTAAACAGATGCATACCTTTGTAAAGGATCAGTGGTGAGCCTAAAACTAGACCAGCACAGTGGGAAGTAGGAGCATTTCATACCGAGATGCAGGTGTGTCTGTCAAGTCTGAAACTCTGTGTTTAGCCTATCTGTGAAATACATTGTTTTCAAGTACTCATTGGCTACTTTATTAATATAGTCATGTATTGTACTGAAATACTAAAGAACTGAATTCTCCAATTAGTGAACATAGAATCAGCTTCTTTTAAACTCAAAGCTAAAGACATATGAGTCACCATGAGGAAAAAACCACAAATTATTTTTAATATGATTTATTATTTAATTGTGCAAAAATTTGAATTCACATGTTTAAAAACAGAGAAATACAAAATGTATTAAGTGAAATTTTATCTATTATGCATTAATTTAGCAGTTTATCTCAACATTTGTACTTTCTCTTGCAGTCCTCTAAAGTCTTTAAGTATACAACATCGTATTGAATGATTTCCATTGCACTTTGACATGTACTATTCTTGCATTATTCTTCCATTGATTAAAATTAGTCATTATAGAGCACTCCATATTTATAACCCACCGTTCTTGCATCAATTGCATAAAATTTATTTCTAAGGATGGATATTTACAATTGTTTTCAATAGACAATAAAAAGTGAATTCTATAGCTAACACTTTACATATGATTAGGGTATAATGAACATGGTAGTGCACATAAATTTTTCCTGTCTTAATTGTCAAAGAGAAAATATCAGTAAGATCATTTGTAGAAATGGAATTGCTGGACGCTTGTAATCGTGGAACAATTCACCAAATGCCTTCCGGCCCCCTGCTGCCGTGTCAGTGGTGTGAAGGACAGGGGCACACAGTGCACTTACAGCTCCTTCCTCAGGGAGGCTGCATGCACAGTGAGATCCGTGCATCACTCTGTCCCCACGATCTGCGTGTGAGCTCAGGCTGCACGATCGAGTACAGCTGTCTGAGAATGAAGTCTTGCCTGTGTGAGCTAATTTAATGTGATTAGTTCCACATATTCCACAAAAAATCAAGAAGTGTTTCATATTTACTCAATGAAAAGACAAATTCAACAGTAAAGTGTCAGTATCTTTGTGCCCCACCAGGGCTCCTACAGTGACGCAGGTGTCCCTCTCTGTGAATCAATATAAATGGACTAAGAACTGCTTAACCAAGGGCGAGAAATTCTCCAGCATTTATGACAGTAGACTGAGTCACTAAGGAGGAACTTATAAAAAGGGAAAGGAGGCAATCTACCCAATAAAACACAAGAAAACAGAACATCAGAAGGAGAACGCTCTGAGCAGCTTTGATTTCAGGAGGAGCTGTGTAGAGGAACTTGGTGTTCTGCAAATGAAGAACCTGCTGGTGTTGTTTGTGGAGAACACACGCCATGTAGCTGCTGGCCCCTCCCATGATGCCCTGAAACCCTGCATCCTGTAGCACCATGCCGGTGAGAAAAATCCACTTTATCTTCTTACTTTCCAGTAGAAAATAGCAGTACCTCTCACTGTTACTAACCTTTGATGAGTTTGTGCTGATATTTGTGATGGAGTGGAGTAAGTTCATGGCTATCAAAGAGTTGAGACCCCAAAAAGAGAGAAGCACAAGGAGGACATTGCATGTAGACCTGGGCTTGAGCTTCCTTCACCCTGAGTGTCTGGGACTGATGGTGACGGCCTGGACCACTGTAAGGAGACTGCTGGTGCAGATGGAGAGGCCCCGGGCCACTCTTGACAAGTAAATGACAACCTTACAGTCTATGTCATCTAGAAAGTTTCTCACACCAGGAGCTACTATTGTCTTTGGGATTCCTTTGGAAAGAAGCATTAAGATATTTGTGATATTTAAATGGATAAGAATGAGCTGTATTGATTTGTTCTGGATGACTCTTTTGAAACTGCACATATAAATCACAAAAACTGATATGTTGCCTAACATGCCAAGTAAAGTGAGAAAGGCCCAGATGGCTGTGTTGATCATGTGGGAATACATTTTTCACTTCATTGGAAGAAAAATGTGAACCCCGCTTATATCTTTTTGAAAAAGCACTAATAGTGATGATTTGAATCACAGAAAACATTTCACCTCATGCACTTTTCTTGTGTGTAACGCACAATTATGTTATGTGTGACTGTGAAATTTCTTCCCAATGACCATTTCCCATGACACTCTTGGTGAGTGACTCTCATGCTATCTTCATGACTAATAATTGGAAAATAAAATTTCAACTCAGATTTTTTTAACTTCATTTCTCTCAATTCCATGGGTATGACTCACATTTGAAGTCAGTTCTGAGAATTCATCTAATGTAGTAAAAATGTCAGAAGAAAGAGAAGTGATTATGCTCCCAGAAAGCCTTGGGAATCTCTGTCATGAACTGTTTTGAAAGACAAGCACTGCATTCTGGCAGATGTGGACGTCCTAGGGGACTTTAACAGCTAACTGCTCGGGCTGGTAACAGCCTGCGCTTCAGGCTCAGTTTTTCAACAAAAATGAAATTATTCCTTCTTGCTGCATAAAACTACAATGAAATCAAAGAAAGTTATTCTGTTTTGACTATTACTTTTGTGGTTAGAATTCTCTGAAGAGTAAGATAATTTTATATTTCTTAGTTGATAATAGCAACATAATATACTTACATGTATTAGTTAATATTATGGGTTTGCACATAGAGGATTTCTGAATATATATACAAAGAGGAAAACTTTAAATTAAACATAAATGAGGCATTCAAACTGTAGTGCAAAACTAGTGTTCATCCACAGAAATGCATCATAACTGAAACAATCAAATTTTATGAAAGGTAATAATGCTGACAGGTCCACTGTACAAACTAATTTCATGCTGAGAGAAACAAAGTCTTCCCTCAAAGCTTGAGAACCTCCTGAATTTTTCTGATTGATAGAAAAAAGCAAGAAGAATATCATGTACAAGGATCCATCCCAGCGCGCTCTGACCTGTAGATCCCGAACATAGGGTCAGACATGCCTCAGCATTTTTAGAAGATGCTTTTTAACCTGAAGCTGGTGCTTTTTGTTTTTGGGCCTGTGTCCTTGTCTTTCTAAGATACAAAGAAGACTGGAGATGAAGGCCCAGAGACCTTCTCAACTGCTCTTTTGCTGAGACACAGATTTAGACCCTGAAGAGAAAGTTTACCTGGCCCATGGGTGTCAATGAAAGCCTGGTCTGCTCTGCGCACCTTGGAGTGTGTAAGGCAGACCAGAGCTGATTGTTCTTTCCTGCAAAGTGAGGCTCCCCGGGTCTCACCTGTAACTCCATGATTTATACAGCTCTTGGATGCCAGAAAGTGTCACCAAGACTTCATTTCACAGCCGTGTCCCTGCCCACAAGAAAGACGCTCTCAGCGACTCCCAGTCCCTGCTGTGCAACTTTCCCTCTCAGTCTGTAATTACCACATCTGTTTACTCAGAAGTTTTCTCTGGCTCAATTAGGTTTAATGACTGTGACAGGAAGGATGTGCAGTGAGGAAGCGAGCAGCCAGCCGAGTCTGTGCGTCTGGAGATTCCCGTTCTCCAGATCTGTGCTCGAACTGTGCACCAGAGTGGGGACGGCTTCTGGGACACACAGTGGGTCACTTCCCTCTTCCTGCCAGGGACTGATTTATACAGGGAAATGCATAAGTAATGCTCAGGCTGGGGACTCTGCTTTCTGAGCTCTTCCCAGCCACACACAGGGGCAGGACAAGAGTCACCTTGCTCTACTGCACCCATGGGAGGGCACGGTCATTTGCTGAAGCAGCTGATTTATTCTATGTATATTAGACTATTAGCTAAGTGGACATCTAAATAGAAAAACCAGTCTATTCTACAGCTCCTGTATCCTTGCTCTGTGAAGGTGAAACTGACATCAAGTACATGTTAGAAATACTTGTGCCATACATGAAAGAATATCTGTTTGTGATGGATGCTAATTTACCATCACTAAGGAAAGCAGGCCACTGGCCTTGAGCAGGTTTCCCTGACACAGGAAAGGGAAATAGAAGAATACAAATTTCCCTGGTGCAAAAAAAAAGAAAAGAAAAAAAGAAACAGAGAGAGAGAGAGAGAGAGAGACAGATAGAGAGAGAGAAGGGAAGGGAAAGGAAGGGAAGGGAAAGGAAGGGAAGAGAAGGAAAAGGAAGGGAAAGAGAGAGGAGAGGAGAGGAGAGGAGAAGAGAAGAGAAGAGAAGAGAAGAGAAGAGAAGAGAAGAGAAGAAATTTAGCCCTTGTATCTCTTTTCTCCTCTCCTCTCCCCTCTTCTTCTTTCTCTCCCTCTATCTCTGTGTCTCTGTTCCTATCTCTTTCACTGATTCTGTCTTTCTGTCTTTCACCTTTGAGTGTTTTTCTAAAGAAATCAGTAGCCACTATATGTATTTTGTCCCTGCAAGGTGTGTCAACTTTGTTTAACTGTAAGTAATCTTACCAGTTTGAAATCCCTGGCCTGTTTTTCTCAAGCCCTGAACCTCTCCTTTGAAACACAATTATTGAGGAAATCATGCTGTAAAGCCAAGTTCTGTGGTAAGGGTGGAGTCTAAGTTCACTGTATGCTTTGATCCAGGTCTCTAAGCATTATACTCTAATAATTACAAGATCTTTAAATTTATTTTACAATACAGGCAGTACAGTCAACCAAGAGCCACCTTTCTCCCATTGAAATTACAGCAATACAGCAATGTGTAGGTTGTAGGTGAAAAACAGTGTGGTCAAGGCCCCTCCCTGCACCTTCAGTTCCAGGTTGAGAGCATATGTGTATGACTGTGTCCTCTTGGCTACAACTGCCAAGAGGTTTTCTCATATTTTTACAAAAGATTCAGTAGATACCTTATGATGTGTATCACATTATGGGTTAATGCTTCTTGAGCAAAATTTTTGTGGCTTTTTCTACTCCTTTTTATCAAGCCACAGTATTCATACAGAATAATGGGTTCACCTCTCCATATCTATGCTAGTGCACAATACTGACAATTGATATCTCAGTTATCCTTTTACACTTCCTACCACCTTCATTCCCTTCCTCTGCTCTCACATGTTTTATACTATTTCACATCCTCTTTCCCTCTTTCTTTTCCTTTGAAATTTCCCAGGTGAGAGTTAAGGCAAGATATTGTTCTTTTGTAGTGTGACTTATTTCTCTGTGTCTGACTGATATTTTTGGCCGATGTTTGACCTAACAAAACCTCCATTGCATATATGTCACCCCCATTCACCAATTAGTCAGTGTTCAGGAACCCAGACTATTTTCACTTAATGTGAGTTGCACCAAAATAAACAAGGATGTGCAGTTATCTCTACAGTGAGCAGACTTTAACATTCCTCAGGCATTTGCTCAGAGGGGGTAGGGCTAGATGAAACGGTAGCTCAAGTTTTAAATAGTTGGATGAAACTCTATATTGAATTTGACAGTTGTCCTACTAATAAATATTTTTATCCACAGTATACAAAGTTTCATTTCATTTACCAATCTTGATAGCTGCATTATTTTTTATTTCTCAGAGCAGCCATTCTAAAATAGGTAAAATGGTACCTCAGTGTCATTTGGTTTATCATTTTTGTCCTGGGTAAAATATTGATTATATTTTCATATACGTTGTGCCCATTTATATTACTTTTCAAAATGCCAATTCAGTCCATTTGATTACTGTTTACATTTCCCTTGGTAATTTTCTTTAGCTCTTCATATCATTCTGGATATGAATTCTCTGGCAGAGTATAACTGGTAAAGTGTCTCTCATTTTCTATGCTGTATTTTCACTCTGCTTCCTCTGCTCCTCAGAAACTTTTTAACTTAATAAAATCTCGTTTCTCAACTTTGCCCTTATTTCCAGGACTGTCAGAGTCCTATCTAGTAGGCTTTTGCCTGTGCCTATATCTTGAAGTGTTTCCCATAACTTTTTCACCTAACAGTTTTGGTTTCAAATCCCATACCAAACCCCTTAATCCATTTTAAATGAAGTTTTGTTCATGATAAGGGGTTGGATGTAGGCTCCCTCATCCACATACAGCTGTCCAGCAGCTTTCAGTGTCAGGTTCTTCACAGACAACAATGCTGTTGATCCTATGTTACCATGAGCAGGTTGCTCAGGGCCTTGCAGTCTGCACCAGTGGTCTCCTCATGAGGGTTCAGGATACCATCCTCTGCCTCTGACCCTCTGGGTAGGGAAGGCTCAAACCCAGGGTTGTTTGGCACATCCTCCCCATGTGTCTTTTCCTTTGAATTATCAATCTTGACAAGCATAAATTCACTCCCTTACAAGCACCATCAGGAAGTCATCTCAAATTAGTGAGACTGACATCTATTATGAAAACCAGATGGAGTTGAGGCTGCCCCTGGTGAGTTACAGCGCACCTGCACTGGCTTACAGAGAGCTTTAAATCATTACTCCCAGTGGCTGGGAGCCCACACAGCTTCCCAAAACACCTGAGTGGGAAACAGAGGTTCTGATGGCCTGACTGTACCATGCCCAGGGACCTTCTTTCAATCTGGGGAGCTGAGGCTGTGTGAATTCCAGGAGCCAAGGGCACACAAGGTGATTTCCAACACACCGGGGAGAAGCTTTGGAACATTGCCTGAAACCCAGAAATATAGACCAAAATGCAACCGCAAACCTCCAGCCCATCCCAAGAAAGCCTAGGAGCCATGTATATAGAAGAAAATAGAAGCCATACCCCTGAAATGACTGAAATGACATCAACTGGAATAAAGAAGCAACTTGGGGAAGCTATAGCGAAACTCAAATCAGAAATAATCTCCCAGGTAAAAGAAGAAATGATAAAAGTAGTGAAAGAAATACTGAACACATCTAAAGAAGACACAGTTAAAAAATTAGAGGAACAAAGCAAACAGATAGAATCCCTGAATGAACACTACAAGAAACAAACAGAATGCATGAAGCAGATTCAAAGAGATATACAGGAAATAAAAAATTCTGTTGCCAAAACCACCTCAATGAAAGTGAAGATAAAATTTCAGACCTCGAAGACAAGATTGTAGCTAGTGAACAGGAAAGGAAAGATATTTTAAAAATAACAAGGAATCAGGAAATAACAATTCAACAGCTGCAAGATGATGCAAAGAAAAACAACATAAGATTAATAGGGATAAATGAAAAAGAAGGGGACAACACAAATGATATCAAGAGGCTATTTACAGAAGTAATAACTGAAAATTTCCCAAACATGAGAATGGAAACTGACATACAGATTAGTGAAGCATATAAAACTCCATATAACCAAAATACAACTACACCTAGACACATAATAATCACCATCCCAGAAATTCAACATAAGAACTGCATATTAAAAGCTGTTAGAGAGAAAAGATAGATCACCTATAAAGGAAAACCTATCAGAATCACAGCAGACTTCTCAACACAAACAATGAAGTCAAGAAGAGCATGCAGTGAAGTATTTTAGATCCCAAAGGAAAATGACTTCCAACCCAGACTGATGTACCCTGCAAAACTGTCCTTCAAAATGGATGGAGAAATAAGATACTTCCATGACAAAGAACAGCTGAAGAACTTCATGATCACCAAACCAACCATACAAAGAATACTGAAAGACATTCTAGATACATATAGGAAAAAAAAACTAAGCAAGGCAGACGATTAAACAGAATGGAAAGGTAAAGATACAACAGCAGAAAGATAACATGTCAACAATAAACCAATATATATATATAACAGTTATAACCATTAATGTAAATGGCCTCAATTCACCAATTAAAAGAAACAGACTGGCAGAATGGATCAAGGGGAAAGGGGTTTAGCTCAGCAGCATAAGTGCTTGCTTGGCAAACGCGAGGTCATAAGTTTGAACCCCAGTACCAAAAAAAAAAAAAAAAAAAGAGTTAAGTTGAGGAAATAAATAGGACTCACATGAGTAAATATCACATTATCTCTCTAGTGTAAAAAATAACAAAAACTGATCCAATACTGGGATCCAAAGAGTATGATAGATATTGTGAAAGTGAAAGGGGATGATAGTGCTCTAAAGAGTATAATGAAATGTATAGATAGTGTGTAAGATAGTTGACCATATGACTGAATTTCTGTTGGATAATTGAACACAAGGATTTGTGCTGTCAGTCTGAGTGTCCAGCCACTATTTATGCTTTGATTTTGTAACTTTGGCAACTATTTTTTGAGACAACAATGAGTAATGTATCAACTAGTGATTCTATGATGAGTTTTTTATTTTTTGTTTTATTATTTTTTATTTTTAAATTTATTTATTATATATATAATTATTTTTCCTTTGAATGCCTTGAATTCGGTATTGCTCTACCCTTTTCTGCTTTTCTATTCTCTTTAATTTTCTTTCATTTCTTTGAAAAATGAAAAAGAAAGGAAAAATATGCATTATAGCAACCATCGTTACATTTCTTTCATTCTGTTGTGAAAACCTATATTGACATTGTTTTGAGTTTGTTGTTGTTGTTTATGCCCATTGCTTTTTATTCTTTTCTGACTTTTCTCTTTTTTAAATAAAAAGAAGAATGGATCAAGAAACAACATCCAACCATATGCTGTCTACAAGAAACCCATCTAACCCAAAAGGAAACTCATAGACTGAAAGGCAAAGGATGGAAAACAGTACTTCATGAAACAGGAATCCAAAAAAAAAAAAGCAGGAGTAGCGATACTGTTTTCAGACAATCTGAACTTATAACCAAAAATGATCCAAAGGGATAAAGAAGGTCTTTACATACTAGTCAGGGGATTGTTATCTCTTCCTCTCTTCAAGAGGAAGAGATAACAATCTTAAACATACATGCACCAAATTCTGGAGCACCCAGCTATACAAAGCAAATATTAACAGAAGTGAAAAATCAAATAAGCAATAATACAATTATAACAGGAGATTTTAACACTCCATTGACACAAAGGGACAGATCAATTAGACAGAAAATCAGCAAAGAAATAACAGAACTGAATCATACCTGTGAACAAATGGACTTGATAGACCTGTACAGAGTGTTCCATCCAACAACATCAGAATATACATTCGTCTCAGCAGTACATGGGACATTCTCTAAAATAAACCATATACAATCCAACAGAACATACTTAAGTAAATGCAAAAGAACTGAAATTATCCCATGCATGTTATCTGCTCATAGCTCTATGAAACTAGAAATTAATGATAAAAGAAACTGCAAAACCCCCACAAACACAAGGAAATTGAATAATACACTCTTGAGCAATCAGTGGATCACAGAGGAAATTAAAGAAGAAATTAAACAATATTTACAAGCAAATGAAAATACAAATACAACTTACCAGAATCTGTGGGATGCAATGAAAGCAGTCATCAGAGAAAAATTTATTTCACTGAATTTCCACATAAGGAAAACAGAACAAACAGAAATAAACAACCTGATGCTACACCTCAAACATCTAGAAAAAGAAGAACAAGTCAAGCTCAAAGCAAAAAGAAGGGAGGAAATTATAAAGATTAAAGCAGAAATTCATGCAATAGAGATTAAGAAAACAATGCAAAGAATCAATGAATCAAAGAGTTGGTTCTTTGAAAGAATAAATAAAATTGATAAGCCCCTAGCCAATCTTATTAAAAAAAGGAAACAAAAAACTCAAATTCATGCAATAAGGAATGCAAAAGGTGAAATCACTTAGAGATTCTGTGGAAATAAAGAAGACCATCAACACCTATTTTGAAAACTTATACTCTTATAGATTTGATTAAACAGAAGAAATGGACAGATTCCTAGAAACATATGAACTACTAAAGCTGGGTCAAGAGGATGTAAAACTGCTGAATAACCTAATTTATATTAATGAAATTGAAAATGTAATTAAGTCCTTACCAACAAAGAAGAGCCCAGGCCCAGATGGATTCACTGTGGAATTCTACAAGAAATACAAAGAAGACTTAATGCCGACACTCCTCAAATTCTTCAATGAAATCAGAAGGGAAGCAATTCTTCCTAAGTCATTCTTGGAAGCAAATATTACTACAATACCAAAACCAGAGAAAGACCAAAGTAAAAAAGAGAACTACAGGCCAATCTCCCTAATGCAAAAATTCTCCCTAGATGCAAAAATTCTCAGTACAATATGGGCAAACAGGATGCAGCAAATCATCAAGAAGATTATACACCACAAACAAGTGGGATTCATCCCAGGAATTCAGGGATGGTTCAACATATGTAAATTAATAAATGTAATCCACCATATCAATAAATGAAAAGTAAGAATCACACGATCATCTGTGGAGATGCAGAAAAAGCTTTTGATAAGGTCCAACACTCATTCATGATAAGAACCTTACAGAGAATTGGAATAGATGGTCTTTACCTCAATATGATAAAGGCCATCTCTGACAAACCAACAGGCAGCATCATATTAAATGGCCAAAAACTGAAAGTCTTCACCTTAAAATCAGGCACAAGACAAGGCTGTCCCTTATCACTGCTTCTATTCAACATATTACTGGAAATACTAGCCAGAGCAATTAGTCAAGAGATAGAAATAAAAGGAATAAAGATGGGAAAAGTGGAAGTTAAATTATCATTATTTGCAGATGACATGATACTCTACATAGAAGACCCCCAAAACTCCATTGAAAGACTCCTAGATATAATAAATAAATTCAGCAATGTAGCTGGATACAAAGTCAATACTCAAAAATCAATGGCATTCCAATAAACTAACAACAAAATCACTGAGAAAAAAATAAGAGAAGCCACACCCTTTACCCTGCCATCCAAAAAAAATGAAATACTTAGCAATTAATCTAACAAAAGTAGTAAAAGATCTATTCAGGGAAAATTATAATACCCTGATAAAGAAATCAAACAGGACCTCAGAAAATGGAAAGACATCCCTTGTTCATGGATAGGAAGAATAAACTTTGTGAAAATGGCTCTTTTCCCAAAATTGTTAGACAGAGTCAATGCAATCCCAATCAAAATACCACTAGCATGCTTCATAGATCAAGAGAAATCACTCCTAAAATTCATGTGGAACCAGAAGAGACCTAGAATAGCAAAGGCAATTCTAAGCAGCAAAGTCAAGGCAGGAGACATCACAATCCCTGACTTGAAGTTATACTACAAAGCTACTGTAATAAACTCAACATGGTACTGGAATAAAAACAGACCTGAAGATCAATGGAACAGATTAGAAAATACAACTACAACTATAAACACACTCAACCACCTTATGTTTGATAAAGGGGCCAAGCACGCTCACTGGAAGAATGATAGTCTCGTTAATAAATGGTGATGGAAAAATTGGCTATCCATATGCCAAAAACTAAAACTAGACCCATGCCTATCACCATGTACTAAACTAAAGTCTAAATGGATCAAAGTTCTAAATATTAAAACAGAAACACTATTATCTGTTGGAAGACAAAGTAGGTAAAAATCTTGAAGACATAGGGGTAGGTAGAGAATTTATGAACAAGAATCAAACTGCATGGGAAATACTTCCCAGAATCAATAACTGGGATCACATCTTATGAAAGAGTTTCTGCATGTCAAAAGAAGTCTCTAGCAGAGTGAAAAGAAAACCCACAGATTGGGAAAAAAAAATCTTAGTCAACTGTCCTTCAGACAAAGAACTTTTGTCTAGAACATATAAAGAATTAAAAAAAAATCAGACCCCCAAAATTCAAAGACCCAATCCAAAAATGGGCATCCGAAATGAATACACAATTCTCAGATGAAGAAATACAAATGGCAAATAAATACATGAAAAAGTGTTCAGCATCATTGATCACTAAAGAAATGCAAATTAAAACGACACTGAGATTCCATCTCACACCAGAAAGAATGGCCAGGATAAAAAAATAACTACCAACAACAAATGCTGGAGAGGCTGCAGGGAAAAAGGGACTCTTCTGCACTGTTGGTGGGAGTGTAGACTTGTGCAACCACTGTGGAGGTCAGTCTGGAGATTCCTCAAAACACTGGCTTTAGAAGTCTCATTTGACCCAGCTATTCCACTCCTAGGCATATTCCCAGAAGAACTGAAAACCTCATACCACAGTGATATATGTGCACCCATGTTTATAGAGGCACATTTGTAATAGCCAGATCTAGGAAACAACCTAAGTGCCCATCAACTGAGGAGTGGATAAAAAAGTTATGGTGTTTTTATGCAGTGGAGTACTATTCAGCTAAAAAGAATGATCACATTGAGATATTTATAAATAAATGGACACAACCTGAGACCATACTCATAAGTGAAAGAAATCAAACTCACATGTGTCAATATCGAGTAGTCTCCCTAGTGTAAGAAATGGTAAGAGTACATAAGACTATGGTAATCATGGTTCCCTACTATATTGCTTGGAAGCCTTATAATATTTTCATTTATTGGTTGGAATGGTTTTACTCTGTTATGTTTGATTTTATTATGTGTGCTGCTATGAACATCTATTTTGAAGAAAACAAGACATTATGGTGGCCATTACTGATTTAATATCGTCTTGCTTTGAAGTCCTACCATGCTTTTGTTTTTCTATTTCCATTGGATCTATCATGTTGTGTCTTATTGGATTGTAATATGTGTGACATTATAAACAAGATTTTTATGGAAAATGAGATATTATAGTAGCCATTGTTCATTTTCTGCTACTTGGTTTTGAATGTTCTTTAATGCTTTCATTCTTGTGAATGGTTTTATACTATTTTGTTATGTTTGATATTATTGTGTGTGAAGCTATGCTCAACTACTTCAAAGAAAGAGACATTATGGTAGCTACTATTAATATCCGGTTGTCTTTTTGTGAAGTGCTATGTTGTTCGCATTGTTCTGTCCTGATTTGTTTTGTTCTGTCCTCTTTTGTTTTATTCTCCTGAAAATAAAAAATAAATAAAATTAAAACCAGATGGATAGTTTCCAGTGGCCTGCTGCTAGTGGACCCTGATTTTGAGAGCTGCATGTGTGGATCCACGGGCTGGTGATATTTTTCTCCACAAGCACCTCTGCCGTGTTCTGCATTTGCAGAACTCCTAGTTTCTCTGAAAAACTCTGAGATCAAAGCTACCCAAAGCATTCTCCTTCTGATGCTTTGTGTACTTTTCATTTCTTAAGCAGACTCTTTTTTCTGTATCTTTAAATTTTTTCTTGGAGAAAATTTTGTCTTAGTATCCAAGCATTGCTAGCTTTAGTTATGTGACTTTCAGCCCATTTGTGCTGACTCAGAGATGGACACCTGGGTGAATGTTGGAGCTCAGCAGGAAGAGCAGACATTGAGAAAATGTCTACCTCTTGGTCTTTCAGGAAGCAAGCTTGAAGCATCTGTAACTTTCATTGTGCTGTA
>PVJX010038217.1:0-16462 GCA_004027295.1 Dolichotis patagonum
TTAGCTACCCAGAAGCCCAATTTCCTGGGGCCCAGGTCTCCAACTCTCCACAAGCCTGCCTTGGGGCAGCAGGACTCACCTCGCAGGGTCCTAACTCCCCTCTACAGGCTCTTGGCTCCCTAAATTGTAAGGCAGATCTACTTGAAAAATTTTTGACATTGTCTTTCTTGCATATCATCTCATTGCGTCTAGCTTCCAAATTGTCTTCAGTTGTGTAATTGAAGGCAATTTGAGAAAAAATATTCAATGTGAAAGCATATGTATATGGATAAAATGATATATTATAGATATGTATTTATTGGGTGAACACAGTTAGATAAAGCCACAAGCTTCAATTAAGTAATACTAATCTATTGTTTCTGGATTGTTTCTCATCATGTGTTGGACTTCGTGCCTTGTTATTTGTATTCACATAAGTAAAGCCCTTAATGCTCATTCTAAGCTAAAGATTTTGATGCTAAATATGAGTGATTTTTCAAGCTTCAATCACACACACAAGACTGATAGTGTTACTAGTAAGAGTGGAGAAAGTTCACAAGACTTACAAGCAGTTAGTAACATATAAAGCAATTCTAAAATTATTAATTATTTTTGATATAGGGTGAATAAAGACAGCAAGTTTTATGTAAGTATTTACATAAGTATAATTATTAGCACTTAAATTGGTTTTACCTGAAAAAAACAGTGAAGAAGATTATCATAGCTATTAGTCAGGCTTCCCCAATTCAAAGAACCAGTCTGAAGATGGGCATCTGAGAAGAAGAAATACAAATGGCAAACAAATATGTGAAAAAAAAAATTCTACCCCATTGGTCATTGAAAGACATAAATTAAAACAACTCTGAGATCACATCTCACTCTTGAAAGAATGACTATCATTTAAAAAAAATCAGTGAATAAAAAACTAGGGAGGGGATGTGTGGAAAAGTAATGCTTCTCCACTATTGGTGGATGTGCATCTTAGTGCCATCACTGTGGAAATAATTATGGAGAACCATCCCTGCATTCCTGGGATGAATCCCAGTTGGTTGTGATGTATAATCTTCTTGATGATTTGCTGCATCTTGTTTGCCAATATTTTGTTGAGAATATTTGCATCTGTGCTCATTAAGGAGATTGGCCTATAGTTCTTTTGTTAGTTGGGTCTTTTCTGGTTTTGGTACCAGAGTAATATTTGCTTCCATGAATGACTTAGGAAGAATTGCTTCTCTTTCAATTTCATTGAAGAGTTTGAGGAATGCTGGAATTAAGTCTTCTTTGTATTTCTTGTAGAATTCTGCAGTGAATCCGTCTGGCCCTGGGCGCTTCTTTGTTGGCAAGGACTTAATTATATGTTCAATTTCATTAATAGAAATTGTGTTATTCAGTAGTTTACATCTTCCTGATCCAGCTTTGGTAGTTCATAGGAATCTGTCTATTTCTTCAGTGTTATCGAACCTATGAGAGTAGAGGTTTTGAAATAGGTGTTGATGATCTGTATTTCCACTGAGTCTGTAGTAATTTTATCTTTTTCATTCCTTATTGCATGAATTATAGTTTTTTCTTTCCTTTTTTAAATAAAGTTGGTGAGGGTCTTAACAATTTCATTTATTCTTTCAAAGAAATAACTCTTTGATTCATTGATTCTATGTACTGTTTTCTTAGTCTCTATTGCATTAATTTCTGCTCTGATCTTTATTATTTCCTCCCTTCTTTTGGCTTTGGGCTTGGCTTGCTCTTCTTTTTCTAGATCTTTAAGTTGTAGCATCAGGTTGTTTATTTGTGTTCGTTCTGTTTTCCTGATGTGGGAACTCAGAGCAATAAATTTTCCTCTGAGGACTGCTTTCATTGCATCCCACAAATTCCAGTAAGTTGTGTTTGTATTTTCATTTGCTTGTAGATATTGTTTAATTCCTTAATTTCCTCTGTGACCCAATGATTGCTCAAGAGTATCATTCTGTTTCCATGTTTTTGTGGGGTTTTTGCAGTTGCTTTTATCATTGATTTCTAGTTTCTTGTCACTATGATCCAAAAACATGCATGGGATAATTTCAATTCTTTTACATTTACTTAAATATGTTCTGTAGGCTAGGGTATGGCTTATTTTAGGCAATGTCCCATGTACTGCTGAGAAGAATATATATTCTGATATTGTTCAGTGGAACACTGTATATATGTCTCTCAAGTCCATTTGTTCACAAGTGTGATTCAGTTCTGTTACTTCTTTGCTGATTTTCTGTCTAGTTTATCTGTCCCTTTGTGTTAATGGCATGTTAAGGTCTCCTGTTACAATTGTGTTATTGCTTATTTGATTTTTCATGCCTGTTAATATTTGCTTTGTATAGCTGGGTGCTCTGGAATTTGATGCATATATATTTAAGATTGTTATCTCTTCCTGTGGAAGTTTTTCCCTAGCTAGTATGTAGTGACCTTGTTTATCTCTTTGGATCATTCTTGGTTTGAATTTCACACTGTCTGCAAATGGAATAGCTACCGTCACTTTTTTTTTGTTTCCTGTTGCATGAAGTATTGTTTTCCATCCTTTGACTTTCAGTCAATGGGTTTCCTTTTGGGTTAGATGGGTTTCTTGTAGCTGTGTTGCTTATTTTGTTCTGTTCTGATCTTTTTTATGTACTCTTTTGTTTTATTCTCTTTTTAAAAAGTAATTATGGAGAGTCCTCATTCAATCCAGCTATTCTGCTTCTCAGTATCTACCCAGAAGAATTAAAAGCATTATACCATAGAGATATATGTGCATCCTTTTTTTGGAAATACAATTTGGAATTGCTAAATCTTGGAAACAACCCAAATACCCTTCAATCAGAGAATGGATAAAAAAATGTGGTATTTTTACACGATGGAAAACTACTCAGCTATAAAGAGGGATAAATTTGAGACTTTCACAGATAAGAAGATGCAATTCCAGACTGTACTTATAAGTGAAATAAATTGGAGCCATATGTGTAAACATAGTGTTGTCTCCATTATGTGAGACTTTGAAACAGTAAATAAGCTCTAGATTGTACAATAGATATTGTAAAATTTGCAGCAATTGTTTAAAAGGAAAAAGAAACTTGGAGGATGGGAAAGGAAGGAAGGAAAAAGAGAGAAAAAAGCAAGGTAACTGTCTATTAATGTCTCAGTTGATTGAAAAGAATGTTTCATGCTAATATGTATCAGTTTTTAAGCCCATATCTTGTATTCTGAGTTACTAGTTTAAAGATGACAATATGAAATGTATTAACTACTGTTATTCTCTTACTATTTTTGTTATGAAATTCTGTTTTACCTTTTTTTCAATTAAAATAAAACTATATTGTGGGGTTATGCCTATTTCTACTGTTGTATCTCATTATTTTATGTGTGCATTATTGCACCAATATCCTATTGCCTTTACAATGACTACACTGCTTTTTTTTAGATGTTGTGATATTTGGAAGATTATTCTTTATGATGAAGATTGCTCTGATTATTTAATTTCTATTGGGTTTTCATGTGAGTTTTAGAATTTTTTCCTAGTATTGTGAAGATGTCATTGATAGAGAAGCATTAAATCTGTACTTTTCAGTCGTATCAGAAGTGTAAAAATATTAATCACCTCATCCATAAATCTCAGAGGATTTTATATCTTCCAGTTCGGTTTTCAGCTTATATCCTCTGTATTTTGTAACTTTCCTTATAGCATTTTTTCACCTCCTTTGTTGGGTTTAGCTATAAATATTTTATGTCTTGACATTATAGTAAATGTAATTGTTCTAATTTGTTCCTCTGAGTTAATTATGTGTTATTTTAAAATATATTAATTTTTGTATGTTGATTTTGGACCCTGTTGCTTTAATAAATTTGTTTATCAGATTTAAGATTTCTCTGGTGCTGTATTTTACTTCTACATAAAATGTTATATCATCTGCAAACAATAATTTGAACTTCTTTCCACTTTATATGCCTTTTAATTATTTTTCTGGCCTTATTGAACAGGAATGGTGAGAGTGGACATACTTGTCTCTTTCCATTTTAATGACAATGCTTTTATTTTTCTCTATTCAATACATTGGCAATGGGCATGTTGTATATAGTCTTTAGCATGTTACATTAAGATTGTCATATTATGACAATTTCATAGTGTAATACTCAATTGACAACAATTTTACTGAGGATTTCTCCATGTATCCATTTATCAAGGATATTGGTCTACAGTTTTCTGACATTATTTTGTCCTTAGCAGATTTTGGTGTCAATGTAATAGTGGCTTTCTAAAGTGAGATTAAAAGTCTGTTATGTTTGTAAGATACAGTTGATGAACACTGATATATTTTGTTCTTTAAAATTGTGATAGGAGGGATACAACATGGCTGAATAGAGGAGGAGTCATGTATGAGAGACTCATGAAGATAAAAAAAAAAAAAACAGGAAATTGAAAGAAAGGGTAGGATACAAATCCTGATACAAAAAATCAACTTGAAAGAAGAGATTTGTAGATCAAAAAAACCATATGCATAGCATTTAAAAAGAGGAGAAGCAATCTGAAAAGGCTAGCCCATAGGACCTCCATATGCACACACCATATGTAAAGTGATTCCTTTCCACATGGGAACAACTATTTTGAGAACTTCTCAAATAGCTGGTAGAATCCAAGGAGCATATGAGAATCTAGACTTCTAGGGTAGACCTGGGGGTATATGAGTCCTTTTCTCATATCATGTCCTTTCCAAACATTGAGGAGGCTGCACCTCAGCAATATTTTCACTTATAAACACAAGAGGAGGGTGAGTGATCAGTGCTGGGAGAGGCTCCTTCCTCACAGCCCAATCTCAGACTGTAAGAGGATAAACAAGATATCAGAACACCAGACATCTCTGAGTCACCATTGGGAGCCTGAAGGTATATCCCACACAAATTGGAAAATTCTTCCAGCATTTAGAGCTGTCACTAGTTCATTTGAGCCCACACCCAGTATCATGGGATCTTTTGAGACTAAACCCAGTTCTCACTGCCCTGCTCCAATCCTAGGCCTGTCAGAGACTCTGAGAAGCAGCAACAGTCCTGAGCAGTCTAGTTCTTCATGGAGAGGTGCAATTCTGTGCAAGTATCCACCTACTACACATAGATTATGGCAACATCCATTTAGCACCAGATGAACTGCTCCTACTCTGGGCACAGTGGAGTCACCTCCCTGCATTATATCAGAGTACCAGGCATAGTCCCTGCCTGGCACAATAGGCCAGTCCTCTGTCTGGTTAGCAGGAAATGTAGACATTCATGAGACACTATTCAGTAGACTGAACTCACTGGGCCTGCCAGAGTCTCCCCACAACAGTCAAAGAAATAACTACATCTCTGTGTGTTACAAACTGACACAATCCACCACCTGGTATCTGCAGCTGGTTCCACTGAAAGCAGAATGTACATCAGGCAACCAGGATTGACCTATAACTTGGAGGGATCCATACCAGGAAACTTAGAATCCAACACTGCACACCTTCCCTGAGGTGATGGTTTGGACAGTTACCACAAGGAGTGACTTACAGAAGGGAGCCCACTGAACTGAGGAATCTCCACACAAACCCACAAACTATAAAGATGGGCAAAGAGGAATGTGACTTATAAGACTGAAGACTATAGACTATTGGAAGAAAACACTTCTCCAGAAATACGTAGGTTTATTTATTTATTTTTTTTTGCTTTTGTGCTTTCATTCTCTTTTTCCCATTGTGTAGGCCTGTGTATATTTTTCTTTTCTCCTATATTGGCATGCTTTGTCTTTACTATTATAACAATTATTTTACTATTTTTTGCTACTGTTTACAGGTGTGATACCCATTTCCTTATTCCCCCCTTTCCAAATGTAACTGTTTTATTTATTTGTATAGGGCTTCCATTTTTTCTTTTTCTCTTTTCTATCTCTCTTTCAGTCTGTTTTTTAGTATTTTTCTTCTTCTCTTTGCTTCTAGTTTAATAGCCATTCTCTTTTTAATTTTTTTAAAGATAGTAAAATCCAACAAAACAAAACAGAACAAAGCCAATCAAAACAAAGCAGCAAAATTGGCACAAAACTTCAAAGCAGGATACTAGGAAAACAACAATAACTACCATAGTATATCTTGTTATCTTCACAATAGTTTTCCATTCCATCAGGTTTATCAAAGTCAAATAAAAAACAAAACAGAATGAAACCAATCAAAACAGCATATTGAATGAAGCAAAACAATCAAAACAAAGCAAAACCTGGAGAACATTTTTGGATTTCAAAGACAAGATAGAAAGAAATCTCACATATTTGCTATATTGCATACTGTCATTCTCCTGAAGGGAAGCTCAGACCACTGACCCCAGGACTCCAAAATCAACCAGACAATACAAGTATTTAGTTGCTTTATGTATTTTAGTTGCTATCAACTCAGAATGCCCTCCAAACCTGCAGGTTCCTTACAGGGCAGGGGAAGGTTTGATTCTCAGCCTGCTCTCAAGTAGGCTCATGAGAGGTGCTGGATTTTGTCTTCCTGGAAACCATGCAGCTTGCATGGCTTACCAGAATGGCTGGTTAGTTAGCTACTTGTTGGACCCTCCCAATCCCAGTCTCCATTTTCTTTCATTCAGTAGTATTCTACTTGTTTTTTCTTCTATTACTGTTTTCTAATACCACTAATTTTCCTTTACTGCTTTTTGAGTATTTTTATCAATCATACCAACTTCCATTGATATTCAATTGTTCAATTTTTCTTGTTTTCTTTTTATTTTAAAGAGTAAAAGAAAACATAGCAAAGCAGAACAAAGCAAATCAGAAGAAAACAATGCAAGTGACACAAAATTTCAAAGCAAGACAACAGGAGATGCAACAGTGGATACCATAATGTCTCTTGTTTTCTTTGAAACAGTTGTTGATATCTTCACACACACTGAATTCAAACAATACAAAATAGTATATAACTGATCAAAACAGAATAATGAAAGCATTACAGATTTTCAAAACCAGACAATAGGAAAATCAACAATGACTACCATAATGTCTCTTGTTCTCTTCAACTGTCCATATCTTCATATATATTGAAACTAAATAATACAAAACAGGCTAAAACCACTCCAAACAAAGAATAAAAGCATTACTGGTATTCACAGCATGATGATAGGTAATCAGCAATGTCTATCATAATGTCTCTTTTTCTTCAAAGTAGCTGTTCATATCATCATGCATAATACAATCCTTGTAAATTGTATAGAAGTTCTAGGCATGTTTAAGCCTCTACATGTACATCTTTCTGCATTAGAAAGAAAAACAAAACAAAACAAAACAAAATAAATTACTAGAAAGACAAAAAACATAAAGTGTCCTTTAAATAAAAATAACAAAAAGCCCAAAAATGACAATATAGGCTTTCAAAAAAAGGTAGTATGAACGTGACTAAGGTTGTTATTTTTCATAAACTATTTATTTTTTCTTCATGTTTCATAGACACACCATCTGCCCCTATGATTCTCTAGGTAGTAAACTATATTTTACTATGGCTGAATACTTGTATATTTTGAAAAATTGCTCTACTAAGTAGATATGTATTATATATAAAACCTGGTTTGTCTTAGTGTCTCCTATATTTGTAGATCTTGTTCCTATGGATAAAGGTGGTACAGTTGTATTACACTCTGTTATAATCCAGTTTGTGCTTGATAATCTTGTTATGGTTGATTGGAATACTTTATCCAAGAAGATATAGCTATTTTAATTAATTGATGACTCATATATGTCAATTCAGATTACTTGTGGCTCAGAAACTTTAGTATAGTGCATTACCAAAGAACTGGGTATTAGACCAAAAAGACCACAAACTTTTCTCCCTAATTAATGAAGGTAGTAAGATCCTAGAAAAGACTGAAAATCAAATAGCTAACTAAGTGTAGACAATATCTTTGAAAGGATGACACTGTTATAACCAAAAGCTCAAAAGCAGAGAGACAAAGAGAAAATCACTTATAGTAAATAATAGAAGGGAAAAATACTATCAATACTGGATATATAAAGCAGAAAAGACTTCATGGGAAGCAAACGCTTAATAAAAATCCTCATATAACCCACATACTCTCCTAATGATACTAGATGTGAAACTGAAGGATGGCACCCCAAGAAATCATATATACATACATACAGGAGCATAAGGAAGAAGGGCAACAGAAGATACCATAGGTCTACCAACTCTCCCAAAGCAGAGCAAGGGACAACAAGATGAAAGCAAATACCAGATAGCAAAAATCTACAGAATATTTGTAGAAGGGATGAAGAAACTACATTTCAAGGAGGAAATGAGCCAGAAGTCCACAGAAGTTTCACTTAATATGACCACAATGAATTAGGGGCAAATTTGCAAAAAGTTACACGAATTGAACAACATATTTCAAAATTTAATTGACAGATTCATCAAGAATGTATAATCCACACAAAGATGTCAGACATCCAGGCATGGTGGCACAGTTCTACAATCTCAACACTTAGGAGACTGAGGCAGGAGGATCACTGTGAGTTTGAGTCCAGCTTGAGCAAAAAAATGAGTTCAAGACCAGTCTGAATTGTCTAAAAATGACAAAAAAAAAGGTATTTGACAGAATTACTAAAATAAAAACTGTATAAAATACATACGTTGCAATTCTTCATCTGAAAATGCCTATTCATCTCAGATGCTCATTTTAGGATTGTCTTTTTGAATTTGGGGAGTGTGACATTTTTCAATGCTTTATATGTTCTAGATAGAAGTTATTTATCTGGGGCACGGTTAGTTTAATTTTTTCCCACTATATGGGCTGTCTTTTCACTCTGTTGGTAATTTCCTTTGATGTGCAAAACCTTTTTAATAAGATGAAATCATGGTTGTTGATTTTTTTTAAAGTACTTCCTGTGTAGTTGTGCTTTGTTAAGGAAATCTCTGCCTAGCCTTATGTCTTCAAGATTTTTATCTACTTCTTTTCCAGTAGTTTACCTTTTTAGTATTTATATTTTGTATCTATTTTTACTTTAGTGCATGATGAGAGACATAGGTCTAGTTTTAATGTTTGGCATGTGGAAAGCCAGTTTTTCTAGCATCATTTATTAAAGAGGCTATCTTTCTTCCAGTGAACATGTTTTGTCACTTTGTCAAATATAAGATGACTGAGTTGTTTTTGTGTCTGCATCTTGTAATCGGTTCCACTGATTCTCACGTCTATTTTTTAACCAGTATCATGCTGATTTTGTCACAGTAGCCTTGTAATATAATTTCAAGTCTGGGATTGTGATGCATATGGTCTTGCTTTGTTGCCTTGAACTGTCTTTGCTACTGTAGGTTTCTTCTGTTTCCAAATGAATTTTAGGAATGTTTTCTCTTGTTCTGTGAAGTATCCTAATGGTATATTGGTTCAGATTGCAGCAAATCTGTGTAACAGTTTTTGGAGTATGGCCATTTTCACAATGTTGGTTCCTCCTACACATGAGCAAAGGCTGTCTTTCCATTTTCTGATATCCTCTTTGATCTTCTCTTATAGAATATTGTAGTTGTCAATTTATGGAATATTTTCTTTTTTATATTGATTCCTAAATATTTAATCTGTTTGTATGCCACTGTGAAAGGTGTTGTTTCCCTAGTTTGTTGCTCATTGAGTTTGTTGTTTCAATACATGAATGCTATTGATTTTTCACTGTTGACTTTGTATCCAACTATACTGCTTATTAAATCTAGTAGTCTTCTGGTGGAGGATTTTGGGTCTTCTATGTAGAGAATCATGTCATCTTCAGAAAATGATAATTTAACTTCTTCCTCTCCTCTCCTTATTCCTTTTCTCTTTTTTACCAAATTACTCTGGCTAGTGTTTCCAGATCTATATAGGGGTGGTGATATTGGTCATCTTTGTCTTGTTTCTAATTTTAGAGTGAAAACTTTCAGACTTTTTTTCCATTTAGTACTGTGAGGAAATACAAATGGTAATGAAATATATGAAAACAATGTTCAACGTCATTGGCCATTTGAGAAACACAGATTAAACCAACACTGAGATTCAGTTTCATCTCTGAAAAACTAGCTATCAGAAAGAAATCAACCAGTAACAAATTCTATTTAGGCTACTGGAACAAAGGAAATGTTCTGCATAGTTGGTAGAAGTGCAGACTGGTACAATTACTGTGGAAATCAGTGTGGATACTCCTCGAAAAACTAGTATTGGAGGTCCCATTTGACCCAGTTCTTGCCCTTCTGGGTATTTTTGCAGAAGAATTAAAAGTATCATACCAAAGTCATATATGCTAAATCTTGGAAACAACACAAATGCCCATCAAGAAAGGAATGAATAAAAAAGACTTGGTATTTTTATACAGTGGAGTACTATACAGGATAAACTTAAGGATTTTACAAGTAAATGGATGCAAACTGAGACCCTACTTATAAGTGAAATAAGCCAGATTTGCATGCATAAATATTGTATTGTTTCCTTAGTGTAAAAAACTTGGAGAGTAAACAAGATCCAAAATGTATAATAGATATTGTGAAAGTGAAAGGGGAAGAAAATTCTCAAAAGGAAAGAACTACTGAGATGGGAGAAAGGAGAAAAATGGGGGGAAACATATGTATATGTATATACAAATATAGATATATACACACATACATATATACAAGAGATATAATAATACCCCTAATCTCCATTAGTTGCTTGAAAACTTGGTTTGTGCTTTCATTGTTTGATCAATTTTTCATGCCTATATCTTGTAATATGAACAGCTAATTGGAAAATAACAATTGTTACTCTCCTATTATTTCTTTCAAAATTCTAATCATCATATTTATTCTTTTTTCTTTTTTAAAAAACATTAGTTGCAGAAATAAAGACAGAGTGTCTGAACTTCAGGACAAAATAGTGAATTATAAAGAACTACTCAAAAAATCTACAAGGAAAATAAGTGAGCAAGAGAAGAATATCTATCACCTACTAGATGAGAATAAGAACCCTTACATAAGGCCAATAAGAGTTAGAGACAAGCTAGAAGATGACATGGGTGGATTTATTAACAAGTTTACAGAAATCATAGGAAAAATTTGGCACTTACAAGATAAAATTTTAACTACAAGTAAAGGATACTTATAGAAAAAAATTATATGATGAATAAAGCTCATCAAGCCATTTCCTCATTAAATTACCAGATACCCAGAAAAACAAAATAAGTTTAAAAACACAGAGAAGTAAAAAAAAAATTACGTGTTAAGATAAGTCAATTAGACTCACAGGAGACTTCTCAATACAAAACCTAAATGTTCACAGAGCTTGGAGTATAGCATACCATCCTAATAACAAATTATTTTTCAACCCAGAATAACTTATTCTACAAAGCTATCCTTCAAAATTGATGTATAAATGAGATATTTCCATGATAAAAATCAGCTCATAAGATATGTGAGTTTCAAATAGTACTTCAGAAGACACATAAGAACATCTTGAAAAAAACAGTAAAACCAATATGACTAAATTCACAGAGGAAATGAGAACTCTAAATAAAATTAAATGGATAAAAAAATAAAAAAATCAAGGAAGAAAACAAAACATTCACCAACAGATGAAAAATGCAATGATAGTAAATAAGCAACACATCTCAGTAATACCTGTCATTAATGGTCTCAACTCACTAAATAAAAGACACGTATTAGCAGATTGGATCAAAGAAACAGAATCCAATAATCTATTGCACTAAAAAGGAAGAAAAAGAAAAATATGCTTCAAATCAAGACCCTGTCTCAAAGCACAAAAAAGACAAAACAAAACAAAAAAACCTCATCTAATCCTAAAAATTTGTAGAATAAATTGAAAGGATGAAAAACTATTTTATGCACCACCACAACAAAAAATAGCAGTAGTAGCAATTCTTATGTCATACATAGTAAACTTTAAGATAAAACAGATTAGAAGAGACAAACAAAACCAGTGCATCTGAGTTAATGGGGGAAATCCAACAGGAAGACAAAACATTGATAAACATATATGTAATGAAGGCTGTAGCACCTATCTTCCTAAAACCAAAACTGCTGGACTTGAAATCCAAATAAACAATAACATAGGAATAATAAGGGATTTTATCATCCTTCTTTTGCAAAGAGATAGATCAACTAAACTAAAAAAATGAAGAAATATCAGAGCTGAACCATACCCTTGAATGCATTCACTTAGTTGATATTTACAGATTATTCCACCACCTCACAACTGCATATAAATTCTTTTCTGTAGCGAATGTTAATTTTTCTAAAATAGACCTCACTCTAGCTCACAAATCTTTTGTAAGCAAATGTTAAAAATTTGAAATTACCACATGCATATTATCAGACCACTGTGAAATGAAAGTAGAAATCAATAACAGAAGAAATTATACAAAAGGTAAATGCTCCTGGAAAATTAACAGTGAACTTCTAAAAATCAAATGAATCAAAGAAGAAAGCTAATATATATTTTAAAAATTCTGGAAAAAAGTGACAATGATGGTTTAACTCAACAAATCATCTGGGACATCATGAATACAGTTCTAAGAGGAGAATCCATCACAGCAATACTTACAATAGGAAAACATAGCAAAGCTAAATAAATAATTTCATGAAAAATCTTAAGATACTTGAGAAACAACAAAAACAAAATTCAGCTTCCAAATCAAATGAAGATAGGGAACCATAAAGATGAGAATGAAAATCAATAAAAGAGACCAAAAAATGTAGAAAAAAATTCATTGAGTGGAAGACCTGATTCTTTCAAAGAACCAATAAAATAGATAACCTCTTAGACTTATTAAACAGAGAAAAGTCACATCTATTTAATTAGAAAAAATAATTAAATCACAAATTAATAATAATTAAATCACAAATTAAATCAAAAATTGTTGAAATCTAGAAGATAATTATTAACTACTTTGAAATACAATATTTCAATAAGTAGCATATTTTGAAGAAATGAACAGATTTTAAACACATACAAGTTTCAAAAGGTAATAGAAGAACACATAAATATGATGAAAAAGTCCAAAACAAGTGATAAAATTAACACAACATTAACGAGCATACCAACTAAAAATAGCTTGATGTATTCAATGTTACATTCTACAAATCCATTAAGGATGTTATATCACCAATAATACTCAAAGTATTAAAAGAAATTAAAAGTAATGGTATATTCCCAAATTCATTTATGCAAGCCAGTATCATCTGGATTCCCAAACCAAGTAAAGACCAAACTAAATCATATATATATTCTTAATGAATATAGACAAAAAGCCTCAAAAAGATATTAGCAAATAGAATGCAGCACATCATCAAAGAGATTCCACATCAAGACCAAATATGTTTCACCCCAGAGATGCATGGATGTTGCACCATACCTAAGTCAATATATGTAATACAGCATATAAACAGAAGCAATGTAAAAAAATCTTCATAATTATATAAATAAATGCAGAAAAGTCTTCTGACAAAGTTAAACACCCTTTCAGTATTAGAACCCTGAAGAAAACAGGTATAGAAAAACTGTAACTGAATTTGAGTAAAATTATTTATGACAAAAAACAAAAGTAAACATATTAAATGAAGAAAATTATAAAAGTATTCCTGCTTAAATCAGGAACAAGACAAGCATACTCACTATCAACACTTCAATGTAATATTAGCCAGAACAATCAGCAAAAGATAGAATTATAATGGTTACATAGAGGAAAGAGAAAAGTCAAATTATTTCCAAATGACGTGACACTCCACATAAAAGACTTAAGGAAATTTTAAGTCTCTTAAAAGTAGACTCCAGGGCTGGACTGGGGAGAGTTTGAGACCAGCGCTCCCAGTAGGTGAGTCCCCATCCAGCTGTCTAGGACACATGCAGGCAGAAATAGGACTGGGTCCAGGAGGTTTCACGAGCCTCAGTGCACCATGCCCTGTGGCCTTTTTTCAGTCTGGGAGGCCAGAACCATGCAAGGGGACTTTCAGCTCACTTGTGCTGGCCTGGGGAGAGTTTGAGATCAGTGCTCACATCAGTTGACTTCCTGCCCAAAACCTTGAAACTGGACTGGGCTCAGGAGGTCCTGCAGGCCTCAATGGGCCAATCTCAGTGACATTCACTCAGTCACAGGAGCTGAGGGTGCACGAGGTGATTCCCAATACACCCAAGGGAAGCTTTGGAACACCGCTCAAAGCAAGGAAACATAGGAAAATGATAAAACAAAAGACCAAAAGGCAATCTCAAATCTCCAGCCCATCCCAAGAAAGCCTAGGAGCCATGTATATAGAAGAAAATAGAAGTCATACACCTGAAATGACTGAAATGATATCAACTGAAATAAAGAAGCAAATCAGGGAAGTTATAGACAAAATCAAATCAGAAACAATTGCCCAAGTAAAAGAAGAAATGATAAAAGTAGTGAAAAAATTAGTGAACACATCTAGTGAACACACAGCTAAAAAATTAGAGGAACAAAGCAAACAGATAGAATCCCTGAATGAGCACTAAAATAAACAAACAGAATGCATAAAGCAGATTCAAAAACATATACAGGAAATCAAAAATTCTACTGCAAGTTGCCAAAACTGCCTCAATGAAAGTGATGGTAGAATTTCAGACCTCGAAGATAAGATTGCAGCTAGTGAACAAGAAAGGAAATATCTTTTTAAATATAACAAGGAATCAAGAAATAATTAAACAGCTGCAAGATGATGCAAAGAAAAATAACATAAGATTAATAGGGATAAATGAAAAAGAAGGGGATAGCCCAAATGATATCAAGAGGATATTTACAGAAGTAATAGCTGAAAATTTCCAAAATATGAGAATGGAAATGACATATGGATTAGTGAAGCATATAGAACTCCGAATAGCCATAACCAAAGCAAAACTACACCCAGACATATAATAATCACCATCCCAGAAATCCACCATAAGAACAGAATACTAAAAACTGTTACAGAGAAAAGACAGATCACCTATAAAGGAAAACCTATCACAATCACAGCAGACATCTCAACAACAACAATGAAGTCAAAGGAGCATAGAATGAAGTATTTCAGATCCTAAAGGGAAACAATTTCCAACACAAGCTGATGTACCCTGCAAAACTGTCCTTCAAAACGGATGAAGAAGTAAGATACTTCCATGGCAAAGAACAGCTGAAAAACTTCATGATCACCAAACCAACCCTACAAAGAATACTAAAAGACATTCTAGGTACACATAGGAAAAATCCACTAAGCAATTCAGACAATTAAACAGAATGAAAAGGTAAAGATACAACAGCAGAAAGATAACATTTCAAAAATAAACCAATATATAATAGTTATCATCATTAATGTAAATGGCCTCAACTCACCAATCAAAAGAAACAGACTGGCAGAAAAATCAAGAAACAACATCCAACTATATGCAGTCTACAAGAAACCTATCTTACCCAAAAGGAAACCCATAGACTGAAAGCCAAAGGATGGGAAACAATACTTCATGCAACAGGAAACCAAAAAAAAAAAAAAGGAGGAGTAGCTAGTCTGTTTGCAGACAAAGTGAACTTCAAACCAAGAATGAATCAAAGAGATAAAGAAGGCCACTGCATACTAGTTAGGGGAAAACTTCAAGAGGAAGAGATAACAATCTTAAGTGTATGTACCAAATTCCAGAGCACCCAGCTATACAAAGCAGGTATTAACAGACATGAAAAATCAAATTAGCAATAACACAGTTATAACAGGAGAACTTAACACATCATTGACACAAAGGGACATATTAACCAGACAGAAAATCAGCAAATAAATAACAGAACTCAATCACATCTGTGAACAAATGGACTTAATAGATGTCTACAGAGTGTTACATCCAACAGCATCAGAATATACCTTCTTCTCAGCAGCACATGGCACATTCTCTAAAATAGACCATATGCTATCCCACAGAACATATTTAAGTAAATGCAAAAGAATTGAAATTATCCCATGCATGCTATCAGATCATACTGACATGAAACTAGAAATTAATGATAAAAGCAAATTCAAGAAGCCCACAAACACATGGAAACTGAACAATACACTCTTGAGCAATCAGTGGGTCACAGAGGAAATTGAAGAAGAAATGAAACAATACCTACAAGCAAACGAAAATACAAACACAACTTACCGGAATTTGTGGGATGCTATGAAAGCAGTCCTCAGAGGAAAATTTATTGCACTGAGTTCCCACATCAGGAAAACAGAACGAACACAAATAAACAACCTGATGCTACAACTCAAACATCTAGAAAAAGAAAAGCAAGCCAAGCCCAAAGCCAAAAGAAGGGAGGAAATAATAAAGATCAGAGCAGAAATTAATGCAATAGAGACTAAGAAAGAAGTACAAAGGATCAATGAATCAAAGAGTTGGTTCTTTGAAACAATAAATAAAATTGATAAGCCCCTAGGCAATCTTATTTTAAAAAGGAAAGACAAAACTCAAATTCATGCAATAAGGAATGAAAAAGATGAAATTACTACAGACT
>PVJX010038218.1:0-16464 GCA_004027295.1 Dolichotis patagonum
ACTCAGGTTCACAAGTCAGGATTGAACCACAAAGCCTATAAATTATTGATCCTTCAAGTCACATCATATTGGTTTTAGCTTAGAGAGAGTCCTGGTAACTGATGCCAGGATTCTGGGTTCATAGAAAAGTCAGGACAGTAGCTATGCAGTGCACACTGGACCCCAGGGTGAGTCATGTGGCTCAGCACAGCCATTGAGTGAATGAAAAATCTGTTTCAAGGGAATGGGGTGGGGGTGGGGTAGTTGCTGTCATTGAAGACCTACTGTGTCAGGCATATATAATACCCCCAATCTCAACATGATGTGACTTGCTCTAAACAAAATGGGAAAAATGAGAGGTTTTAAAAATATTACAAGCAAAACTTACTATGTGATTCTCAATCTGTCTTACAGCTGGGTCCCCAGGGCTTGCACAAAGCCTCACATATAGTAGGTGCTAAATAAATTCTTTAGAATAAATGCATCTTTTCAGCACATTCCTCCTTTGGAAAGACAAAATTCTACACTTTATTGTATAATTTTTATATTGTTAAACAAATTTTTAAAATGGAAGTTCTAGCTGAGGATATAGTTCAATCGTAGAGCACTTGTTTAGCATGTACAAGCCCTGGCTTTAATCATTAGTACTGCAAAAAAGTGAAAGAAAATACATTTTAAATGAAGTTTTTCAAATTACATGTATGCAAACCTTTGGCATTCCTTCTGAGGGGCCATAATTTAATTGCTTGAAAATTATTGCCTTAGAAGTGGTCAAATCTGGAGTTTAAAAATGAGAGAAAATCATAAGATGATAAGTATATATATATATAGAATTTTGTACAGAAATATTCAGGATGAGGTCATTTCCATAGCCAAAAAGTAGAGATCTTGATGAAAGATGTCCATAACAAATTATGTGATAGCCATGCAATAGAATATTCTACATCTACTAAACATAAGGAGTTTAATGATATTTAATGACATGGCAAAAAAAAATGTGCCATTAAGTGGTAAAGTACAATATAAAACTGCATTGTATTCCTCCTGTTGAAATTCCTATATATCATATATTCATGCCAGAAGAAATATGTCAAAGAGTTAGCTGTGACTATTTCTGTAGAGCGGAATTATTAGTAATGTTTCATATTTATATATGTATTATTTAGGAATTCTTAAGATTTAGAGTTTTCTGAAGATACAATGATAGAAATAAAAAATAAGGGGTTGCTTTCTCCCTAGTGATACAATATGCCCTAGGAAAATGGCAGAAGTTTTTATATCAAAGAGAATAAACTCTTTTAAATGATTTTTTTTCCAAAGGAATTCTTCTCCTAATTGGGTTCATGGACAGGATAGTTAACCATGGTTGATTCAACTCAGTCTTTTTGTCTTCATAGTTTTTCATGTTTTCCATTTTAGCCCAGATGTAGCTGCTCTGAAACTTATATTTACCTTCTATGGGAAGGGCTTTGATGGTTACTAAGATGCTTCTGTTAAAAGTGCTATATACTTGCTTAAAAATTATTGTACACTTACTGGGTCCCAGGAAACACGGTAGCTACTGAAGGTAAACTGTTTCACCCTGAGGTCTTCCTATCATGCTGTAGATGGGCATTTGGAAAGCTGCGTATTTCTTCCTAGGTGCTCCTACACTCAGAGGTATGTCAGTAAAACATCAATCAGAAAGGAAGACTCAGCTCAGATGATAACTAATTGTGTGAAAAAGTTGTGCCTCATCCTGAGGGCAGCCAGAATCAGTCTTGGGAGCAGCAGACTTGTGCCATCTTGCTCAGCTCAGGGGGCCTGAAAAGAGACCATGGGGCCTACTACAACCTTGCAAGCCTGGAGGGGCAGGTTCTTTGTTGAGAAGACCCGTGCATGGCAAAGGGGAAGGAGGCGAGAAGCGCTGTGTTGAATTTGAAGGAAATATCATGTTTCAACTGTACCACTGTTCTAGTTTCTAGTTCAGTAGTGTCTAAAATGCTTAAAAGTTGCCACTGTATCCTAACAACAAGTAAAAGCCACGTGCATTGAAAAATCAACAGTTCTTAGCTACAGAAGAGAAGTGAGGGCACAGAGCAACTACTGCCCCCAAAGTAGAGAGGCAGGCAGGCAGATAGAGGAACTTGCAATTCATGGAATCAGAAACTCGAGTACAAACCTCTGCAGGAACCATTGCTCAGGTAGGAAAGCCAGAACCGTAATGACAAATTGCTGGAGGCTCAGTGGACAAGTCTGAAAATTTAAAACTCTAGGAAAACTTAGACACAGAATGTTTGTGAGTTTTACCTCCATGGGTTCAACCAGGTCCTCATGGTAAATATAGAGAAAAATCCCTCTGTTTTCCTGGCAGGGTCGGGGAGGGAACCCATTTAAAACACACAGAGCACTCTCTTCTCAACAAGGTCTCCTCTTGGGAGAAATAACCAGAGTCTAAACAATGTTTTGTCAGAACGTAAGTGACCTGGGGGAATCCCAACTCCAGCCCCCTGTAGTCATCAAGTCACGCTAGAGCATAGGAAAACAAGGCTTTCTGGGGTACGCACTCATCAGCAGGTGGAGGCCTACTCTTAGCCCTACAGAATGCTTCTCCTCCCCTTACACTTCACTACTTCATTGCTAAAGTTCTGCTGATATCAATACCTTTTACCCAGTACCCAGCTACAGGGAAAATGTTGTAAGAGATACTGCAAGGGAAACAACACAATTTGAGGAAACAAAGTAAAACTTGACCCAGACATGCCTGAGATATTGGAATTATCAGAGAATTTAAAACAGCTCTGGTCGGCAATATAGTTCAGCGGCACAGCACCTCCCTGGCAACCGCGAGGTCCTCAGTTTGACTCCTGGCACCAAAAACTTTTTAAAAAATAAATAAAACAGCTCTGATTAACAGGCTAAGTCTTTAATACATAGACAAACATAAAGAAATGTAACAGACATGAAGAAGGCCTTTGATGGACTTTTTAAAAATTTCAGTACTGGGGTTGAAATGCAGCTCTACCACTGCCACTGATCTACCTCCCCAGTCTTTTATTTATTTATTTATTTATTTATTTAGAGACAAGGTCTTGCTAAGTTTCCAAGGCTAACCTCAAATTTGTGATCCTCTTGCCTTCGCCTCCCAGGTAGCTGGAATTTCAGGTGTGCGCCACACACTCAGCTTGATGGGCCCTTTGGTAGACTTGGCTCAGCTAAGGGAAGAAGCTCTAAGTTAAGGACCTCTCAATAGAAACCTCCAAAACTGAAATGCAAAGAGAACAAAGACTGAAGAAAAAAAAATGGGACAGACTATCCAAAAAATATGAGACAGCTAAAAAAGGAATAAAACACATACATAATGGTAATGTCAGGAAGAAAATAAAGAGAAAGAAATGAAAGAAATGTTTAAAATAATAATGACCAAGAATTCCCCCTGAATTAATGTCAACTCTATAGAGTGGCAAAGAAGAGATTTACATCCAACTTTCAAAGACCCATACAAAAGGCCAGCCTGAACTGCATAGCGAGACCCTGTCTCAAAAAGACACACACACACACAAAAAAAAACCCATACAAACAAGAAGAGAGTGGAGTGAAATATTTAAATGTCAAAGAAAAAAACCATCAACCTTGAGTTTTGTAATCTATGAAGTTATCCTTCAAAAGTGAAAGGCATATAGGTCCTCAGACAAACACAAATTGAGGGAATCTGTTGCCAGAAGACTTACCTTCCACTAAATGCTAAGCAAGTTCTTTGGAAAGAAGGCAAACATTAAAACATCTCAGAAACTCAGATCTCTACAAAGAAAGGAACAGTATACAAGAAGGACTAAAGCAAATTAAGGACTTCTGCTTTTCTTATTCTTAACTGACCTGAGTTTGATCAAAATATTAAGAGCAAAAAGACACTCATGCACACGAATGTGTGTATCTTATGTACATGTATGCTTCTATATAAGTGAAATGCATGCCTACAGTGATACAAAGGCTAGAAGGAGAAAGAAGTATTTTGCCATGATGAAGTACTCACACTACTTGTGAAGTAACATATTGTTATTTGAAAGTGGATTTGGGTTTGTTATAAATATTTATTGCAAACTCTGTGGCAACTACTATTGTAAACCCAAATATCAAGTTCAGTCATCCAAATATTGTACTTTTCTTTTTAGTTTTCCTCACAATCTAAAAAGTTATATTTGTAATCCCATTGAGACGTCATTGGAATCCCAGCAAGTTAATTCCAATCTACCACCACCAAGGCAACCCAGGGTGAGAGTAAAGACACCAAGACATATTGCAGGTAAAGGGCAGCCAAGGGGTCCTAAGCCCAGTCCTCCTGAAGACATGCAAAGGCCTTGATCTTAGGCCTTTCCCAGAATTTATTATCCTGTGAAGAAGGGGGGTGACTAAGGGATGAGTGACAGTGAGGATGGGGGGAATTACGTGAGTGATTTGAGCTGGCTGGCCAGGTGCAAGAATGGCATCTCTGTAAATTGCAGAGATAAAAATATGTAGAAGAATCAATTTACATAATCCAATTTAGGTAGCAATGGAATTGTTTTAGAAGACTATCCCTTTGGTTTTGATATGCAAACTCTTGTGCCCTGGGGAGTCATAGCCGCTTATCTTGAGGCTGTACCCAGTTGACATTCCCAGAGTTACTGCTCTAACATCTCCTGTGCTCATATCTTGTACTTATCTGTATTGTATGGAGAACACTATGCACGGAAACAGGACTGTCTGTGGCTACAGAGATTGCATGTTAGCAACCTCAGCTAGCTATATTTGCAATGCTTAGAGCCAATTGAAGAGAGAAGGAAATACCCTAGCCAGCTTTTTACATATCAGTATAAGGAAATGAGTCTCAAAATAGTCAAAGTCACAGTAATTGTTTTGGATTCAAAGGGAGTCACCAGAGTTGTCTCCCACAAACTACTTAAAATTTTTTTTAAAGTACAACTAATATGCCAGGAGAGAAAGTCAAATCATAAAAACCTCAGGTAAAACCTCGAAAAGCAGAAAAAATAGAAGACAATAAAGGAGACAAAGTAGAAGAGCAACTAACAAAAAACAGTAATAAATATCATAGAGAGTAATCCAATTATATCAATAATAACTTTAAACATTAATACTCTAAATGTACCAATTCAGAGACTTTAGGATGGATGAAAATAACAAAGTGCCAGCTATATGTTTCTATAAGAAACCCATTTTAAATAAAAAGACAATTTTAACTAGACATTTTAAATTACAGATTAAAAGTAAATGGATGCTACCACGTGTGGCAGTGCACACTTGTAATCCCAGTACTCAGGAGACTGAGACAAGAGGATCGCCAGTAGTTGGAGGTCAGCCATGGCTATATAGTGAATTCAAGACCAGCCTGAAATACATAGGAAGACCCTGTCACTCAATCAGTCTACTAATAAGTAAATCAGTGTGTGCAGACTCCATCCTATCTATGCCAACGCAAATCAAAAGAAGTGAGAGTAGCCATGTTAAATTCACACATAATAGACTTCAAAGCAAAAAATGTTACAAGGGATAAAGAAGGACATTGCATAATGATAAAGTAGGTTTTCCAAGAAGATATAACAATAGTAATATATATATGCCTAACCACAGAGTCTCAAGTTACAGAAGGTAAAATCCAGTAGAACTGCAAAGAGAAATATATGATCCAATATTATAGCTGGAGATTTCAACATCCTCCTATTAAAAATGAACAGATCTAGCAGACAGAACATTAGTAAGGACATAGTTAAACTCTACAATATCATCAATCAACTGAAAATCATGGACATCTATAGATTACTTTTTCCACCAACAGCAGAATATACATTTTACTTAAACTCACATGGAAACATTTGCTATTACGGTTTATATTCAGCATGCATGAAGCCCTGTGTTTGATCCACACAATTGAAAAGAAAAAACCTGGAAAATCTATTTTGTAGACATTGACAAAACTAATTCTAAACTTTATAGGGAAAGACAAAAGCCCCAGGATAGTCAGTAATGTTGAAGGGCAAGAACAAAGTCAGAGAATCATCCCTACCTGGCTTTAAGATTTACAATAAAGCTACCGTCATCAAAATAGTGTGCTATTGTCAAGAAAAAAGACAGATATTTTAGCTGAATTGGATAGGGAGCCAAGAAATAGACCAAAGCAATATAGTAAACTACATTTAACAAAGAAACAAAGGCAACACCATACAGCAAAGATATTCCTTTCAACAAATGGCGCTGGAAAAACTGGACACTCACATCACATGCAAGAAAATAAATCTCGGGATATTTTATCCTAGTGACCAGAAAATGACTGAGAAAGTAGTATTTGCAGTTTTGACCCATCATCAATAAAACTGTTGAGAACAATTATGCAGAAATCTTTAAGTAGGCCCTGATAAGTGACTGTGGTCTGGCAAGCCACGGCCACCCCAGAGGAAACAAGAAGCAAGAGCGTTTCCTGAGATCCGCGCCATGTTGAAACTTAGGGCGCTGAGCCAACCAGTAAGCAGCCTACTGCCTACCAGGGCGCGGGCTTGGAATCAAACATACCATGCCCCCCCTCCCCACTAACAATCGGGATCCAGGGATCTGGGTATCTCTTGGGAGGTGACCATATGTGGTACAGCAAGTGGGGGGAGTTTCCTTCTACTGTTTCTGAAGGCAGGTATTTTTATCGCCATTTTGCTTTGTCCTGATTAACGGTGTTGCTCTATTCAATATTCTGTTTTGATGTGTTCTATAATGTTGTGTATTTCTTTTGATTTTGCTGTACCTAATAGAAGAACAACTATTGTGAAGATAATGACATATACAATGGTGTCTATTATTGTTGTCCTGGTGAACCCTGTGATGTTCTGTGCCAATTTCACTATACTGTCTCAATTGGATTTATTCCATCCTGTTTTGTTGTATATTACTACCTCCAAGTTAGTGAAAATTAAATAAAAATAAAACAATAGAACATGAGAAAACAAGGTAACAAAATACCTCCAAAAACTCCCAACTCCACCAAAGCTGATCCATGTGACATGGATGACGAGAAACTCAAAAACAAAACAACAGAATTATATAAAGTGATTAAAAAGGAAATAACAACAACAAAACAGATCAATAAGGTACTGAGCAAGCTGAAACATGATATAACTAAACAGATAATGTACTTAAAAAGTAAAAGGAGGAAAAGAAAATGCACTAAAGGATATAACAGCATGTAAGTGTGTGGGATTGATAACTATATTACCAAGTTTTTGTTGGATCATAGAACAGAACTGTTTACAGCCTCACTGTTTGTTCACTTTGTATGCCTTAATTTTGTAACATGAACAACTGTTTCTAAGAAGACAATATGTAATTTATCAAGTAGTGATTTCTTAATGTTTTTTCTGAAATTCTGTATTATTTCTACCCTTTTTTCTGTTTTGCTTTTTTTCTCTTTAAATAAAATTAAAAAAAAAAAGAAAATATATCTCCACACATTTTACTGCCTTCACAAAAAATTAATGCAAAATGAAACAAACTCAAATATAGAATGTGAAATTACAAAACTTTTAGAATATAGCACAGAAGACAGGGTTTAGTGATGACTTGTTAGTTGTAACACGAAAGACACAGTTCATAAAAGAAAGAATTGATACACTGAACTACATTAAAACTAAATTTTTCTGCTCTGTGAAAGATGCTGTCAAGAGAATAAAAAGACAAACCACAGACTAGAAGAAAATAATTGCAAAAGATGTTATCTGATAAAAGACTGCTATCCAAAATACACCAAAAAAAGTCTTAAATCTCAACCATAAGAAAATAGACAACCTGGTTCTTTTTGTATATTCCTCACTGAAGATATACAAATGGTGAATAGGCCTATGAAAGGATGCTGCACATCCTATGTAATGAGAGAAATGTAAATGAAAATAGCAAGGAAACACAACTACACACCTGTTAGAATGGTGGCAACCCAGAACACCGACAATACCAAAAGCTGGTGAGGACAGAGTGACCAGAATGCTCCTTCATTGCTAGTGGGAAGGCAGATGGTACAGCTACTTGGGAAAACATTTGCTTACAAAACTAAACATATTCTTGTCACACTTCTTGTTGAAAAATTGCATGCATACAAAAACCCACACATGGATGTTTATGGCAACTTTATTCTAAGTGCGAAAGCTCAGGACTGTTCAAGTCCTAAGGAAGTGAATGTGGGGCCTCTAGACAATGGGATGTTAATCAGTGCTAAAGAGAAATGAGCCTTGGAAAGTTGTGGAGGAACCATAAGGGTACGTTACCGATTGAAAAAAGCCAATCTAAAAAGGCTACATACTGTATGATTCCAACTACCTGACATTCCGGAAAAGGGCAAACTATCAAGACAGCAAAAAGATGGGTACTGGGCAGAGAGAGGCAAGAGTAAGCAGAACAGAGAATTTTTTAGGGCAATAAAAGTACTCTGACACTACAATGGTACACACGGATATATGTTTGTCCAAATCCATAGAATATACAACACCAAGAGCGAGCCCTGGTGTCGAGAAGGAGCATCAAATGATAGATGGCATTGGTTGTAACACAAGTACCACTCTGCAGGTCTCAAGGATGAGAAAGTTGTGCCTGCGTGAGGGAAAGAGTATACGGGAAATCTCTGCAAATTCCTATCAATTTTGCTGTGAACCTAAAACTACCCTTTTAAAAAATAGCCATTAAAAAAGGGTGATCCAGGCTTAGTGGTTTACATCTGTAATCCCAGCATTCTGGAAGTGAGAGGATCCCGGGTTCAAGGCCAGCCTGGACTTCAGTGAAACTGTCTCAAACAAAACAAAACAAAGTGAAACAAAAGCGCACCCAAGTCTCACACAAGCTGCAATGCTTTTAGCCAGAATGACTTCAACTGTAACAATGATATGAAAATAATAAAGTAAATAGATAAGTAAAGGCAGCTGCAGGGAGCAGTGTGCACAGCAGAAGGTGCCAGAAGCCCTGGTTTAAGCAGCCCTGCCTCTACCACTTACATGGTGACCTCAAGCAAGTAACTTAACTTCTCTTGGCCTGCAAGTCCTTGTCTCAGGGATGAGGACAATGGTATCCCTCTTTCAAGTGTGCTTTGGGTATTAGAAATAATACTTATAAACCAGCTGTGGTGGTACACACCTGAAATCTCAGCATTCGGAGGCTGAGGCAGGAGGATTGCTGTGGCCAGCCTGGGTTACAAAGTGGGTTCAAGACCAGCCTGAACTGCACATCAGAGCCCTGTCTCAACAAAACAAAACAAAACAAAACAAAACAAAACAAACCACCATATAAGATGCAGGACACAATTCCTGACAATACTAAGCTTTCAATCGTGATAGCTGTAAAACTAACATCTTATCCTGCACTTCTTCCTACTTTTAGAGTTACCTGTGTTTGTACATCAAGAATCTTTTAAATAGTAGATGAGATGCTGCTTGGTAACCAGAAAGGTACTTCAAAATCAGGTGGATATGGGAGAGTTGAGGGAGTCTTGGGGTAGTTCTTGAAGATTTTAAAATAAAATGAGTGCTAGTGTGCCCCCTTCTGTCAGAGTTTGGTATGTTAGAAGCTGTTTGAATTTGAGCCACACAGAGCTGGGGAAAATTCAGCATGCTTCTCTGGTTGGTGTGTTTTCTATTTTTAAAAATAATATTATTTAATTCTGGCAGATTTTCACATTTCATAAGATTACTATATTTAATATTACTATATTTATATTTCTGTGCCTAATTAGATGATACATTATTTACAGCAATCTTTAATAAAAAGGCCAACACCACGATTTAAATAGTAGCTTTCTCCTTAATCTTGGGTACTAATCAGTACTTTTTCTCACACAAGATTAAGTAGAACTGACTCACCCTGCACCTATCTTATCATAACTCAGTTTGCCATCTCTCAAAACCACCTGCATCAATTCTATCTGAGAACAGACCAAGCATTCACTAAATACCAACTCTGCACAAGGACATTATGTAGTTCGGGGGAAGGTAGAAAAGTATGAAGTAAGAGTTCCTGCGTTCTAGAACTTTCTTTTTTTATTTTCTTTCTTTCTTTCTTTCTTTCTTTCTTTCTTTCTTTCTTTCTTTCTTTCTTTTTCTAGGAATTGAACTCAGGACCTTGTGCTTGCCAGGCAGGGGTTTGTGCCACTGAGCTCTACTTCCAGCCATCCCCTCTCCCCAGACTTTCTTATATAACTTACATAACTATGAAGACAAAATACACATACACAAAATGGCTAAATCACAAGCAAGAAAAGGATTGTGAACTTGTTGGTGGTAGGATCCACATTAACTCCACAGTCCCTCTGCTCCCACTCCACTGCTTAACTCCACATTCCCTCTTCCGACAGCTGGCATGGCCTACGGCACAACATGGAAGTCAAAGGAGGTTTGAGGAAGCCAACTGAGAGGCCTGATGATGACAGAGAACAGAGAATCCAGAATAAGTACTGAGTGACTAGAAAAGAAAACCCCTCCTCCTGCTTTGTCTCCTCAACACTTGCCACCTTCCAGCACAATTTTTTTTGTTTATCATCTACTTTTCCCCTCTGGACATGTGTGTTCTGAGTTCGGAGAGGTTGTTCCTTTCACTGTCACCACAGAGCACAGCTTGTGCCTGGCCCATTGCAGTTACCAAATGAATGAATGAACAAATGAATGTCTAAGCCATAGTTTATCCAGTAAGTATATATAGGTGAGATCAGGGCTCTTGAAGTCTTGGGAAAATTCAGGGTCTGGATTAATGACCCCAGGATGAAATATCAACAATGGGGGGCTGGGGGTTTAGCTCAGCGGCATAAGTGCCTGTGTGGCAAACGTGAGGTCGTGAGTTCGATCCCCGGCACCAAAAAAAAAAAAAAAAAAAAAAGAAATATCAACAATGTGCCAAGATATTTGTTTATAGCTTTATTTATAATTATGGAAAATGAACAATTTAAAAGAAAGGAATGACTACATTCAATGTTGCATTGAATCTCTATCATTGAATCTCTATCGTGTTGCACTGAATCTCTGTCATTGAATCTCTACTGTAGAGTATCACAAATCCACTAAAATTAACATCAATCTTGTGAGGGTTTGGACCAAAGTGTTCTCCCAAAGGCTCATGTGCTCAGAAGCGACACTTTCAGGAAGTGAGTGTGGGCTTATCAGTGGATTAATTTGCTTATGACTCATAATTTGATGGCATTCATGGGCAGGTGATAGAAATTTAGGAGGTGGAGTCCAGTTAAACATTGAGTCCTGTGTGTGTCCTTAGGCATAATATGTTATGTCTTCTTCCTCTCCAACTCTTTCCCCATCTCTCTGCTTCCCAGCCTCCATGAGGCAAACATTTGTCCCCTCCCACCTGCTTCTGCCACAAACTCAAAACAATGGAGCCAGCCACCCAGGGACTGAAGCCTCTGAAATAAACCAAAATAAAACTTTCCTCCTTCAAGTTGTTATTCTCAGTTATTTCCATTAACACAAATCTATATTCTTTGAAAAGATATTATATTAAAAGTGATTAAACATAAAATCACAAAATACAGTCCTGTTTTCAAAACAACTGTGGGGACTAGGGGTACACAAATATTTCAAAAAAGTATGAAAGAATTTATGCAGAGTGTTACCAGCAGGTGGTAAAAAGAAAGATATGATTCTCATTTTCTTCTTTAAATATTGTCATATCTTCTGATTTTTGAAAGTAATAATAATATGCAGGTACTATTTTAAAATCAGAGAATAAAAATGTATTTAAATGTTTGAAAAATACCAGTCTGGGCATTCTGTCCTGCAGCAGGGCCAGGAAGAGACAGTGACCTGCCTGGGTTGTATGTGGTGCCGGGCTGTCACCTTCCCACACCTGCTTTCCTGCGTCCTCCCCAAGGGACCCTCTGACATAAATCACAGCTGACCATCACTGATCCAGCCAGTCCAGGATTATTGATTTCAGATAGCGGTCACATGTAATAGCCAGCAGTCATTACAGAAGTCTACATCTCCATCTCTCTTCTTGACGAAGATTGCCCAGGATTGCCAACAGAATTTCCATCAGTGAAAGCTGTGCGGATTTCTGTCTCAGGCCTGACAGCCAGATTCTGTGCCCCAGCACTGTCCTACTAAGGGGTCACATAAACAAGGCCACCTCTGGGTTGGTAAAAGGACAGAGACAGAGATCTTTCTGAGATAAATATGGTTTGGAAATCACACTAATTGGGCTTGGGAAAAACTAAACCACAGTCTCCTCGCCTGGGCTAGGCTGGGAACATGATGCGTCCTCCAGGATTGTAAGGAGAATTCCACACAGCCACTGCATGCTGGTTCCAGCTTCATTACTAACATTTGGAACTAGAGGAGCAACTGAACGTCCCCCTTGTTTTCTTTTTCTTTTGCAGAGCTGGAAATTGAACCCAGGGCCTAGACATGGCAAGGGCACTACCTGTGAGCTATATTCCTAGTCTGGTATTTTCCTGGTATCTACTGTTTACTGATCCAGAGACCCAGAGTAGTATAAGAAGTAAAAAACAGGAATAGGACAAAATTTCACTGTTAAGTTTTAACAAGGTTAAAAAAAAAAGTTTTAACAAGGTTTTAACTTCAGCTCTCTTATCCCTAAAATTATATTATTAATAAACATATGAATCACTGGGCATGGTAGCACACCCCTGAATCCCAGCATTTGGAAGGCTGAGGCAGGAGAATCGTCGTGAGTTTGAGGCTAGCCTGGGCTGCTTAGTGAGTTTGTAGCTAGTCTGAATTACATTGTGAAACCCTGTCTCAAAAAAAAAAAAATTAATCATTTTGAAGAACATAAGAGAATATATAAGATTTTAAAATGCCTAACCAGGCCAGGATTTAGCTCAGTGCCTTAAGCACTTGCCTGCTAAGCAGCAAGGTCATCAGTTCAATCCCTGGTACCAGAATAATAATAATAATAATAACAATAGTAATAATAAAATGCCTAACCAGTGAGCTGGGGATGTAGATCAGTGGTAGAGTGCTTGCCTAGTATGTGCAAGAACCTGGGTTCAATCGCCAGTACTGAAGAAAAAAATCTAACCACTATATGATACACAGTAGGTTCAATAAATGTTTATTGTTCTATCAAGACCTACAATGGCCATGAAGAAAAAAAAAGAGACAATAGACTGAAATCCACTAAGTACCAGAAACTCTTGCGAATGCTGTGTTTACATCATCTTCACAACTCAGTTTTACCATGCAAATATCAATTGCACATGAGGCCCACAGAGGCTAATGACTTGCCTGAGATCGTGGCAATGTGCAAAAGCTGGTGTTTGAATCTGAGTCTGTCTGCTCCAAAAACCTATTACTGTTAGCCATATTTAGGCTGTTCAAAATGGAAGAAACAGTATGAGATCCTATCATTTTCCCTGAGAGGAGAACATTCTAAATTGATGCGAGCAAAGGTCTGTTTTACTTCAGTTGTGAAGTTCTCTCCAATTATTCAGCTGGGCTCTGAGTCTGAATATATATAATAAAAGTAGCTCACATTGTTCAGCAGCTTATAATGTATCAGACTAAATATATCACACAAATTAAATGGATTCTCATTTCATTTTCATAAAGCATGCTTTATTATTATCCCTCTTTTACAGACAAAACTGACACGCAATGAGGCCAGGTCACAGGTCAAACAGTACAGCCTGATTTTAGTGGGTGAACTTCCCACCACCCCACTAAAGATGAATTTTTTTTTTTGTCTTTTTGAGACAGGGTCTCACTATTGCAGTTCTGGCTGACCTTGAGCTCACTTTATAGCCCAGATTGGTCTCAAACTTGCAACAATTCTCCTACCTCAGCCTACTGCGTGCTGGGATTACAGGAATGTGCCAGGATGCCTGGCTACAATGAATCTTCAGGCAAGGCCACTACCACCACATAGTGCAGTTCTCCAGGTGGACTCCACAGTTCACAGGTCCCAGGATGCCGGTCTTCAGAGATCTGTACTCTGTTCTCAATTTCTGAGACCTGGGGTCTGCAGTGGGAGCCCCCAACCCATGAGGAGAGGCTGGGCCCTGGCTTTGCCTTGAGAGAGAAGCAAATTCCAGGTCAATGGAGCCATCAAGTTTGGGGTCAAAGTAGGCAATGGGGTGAGAAGTCAGGAAGACAACCCAGCACCAGAGGGATGTAAAGAAAGAATTTTAAGAGACATTTCTTAAACATTTTGTGACCATGACTCACCATGAGACATTGGTACCTATGAAGCAGTTAGAAAAAATTTCTTCCACCAAAAGAAAAATCATTGTCAGACTAAGAAATGACACAAACAGAAGTACATCCAGGAGACAGGAGACTTCATAAATTAAACTTCACAAAATGAAGAAAAATATAAAACATTGCAGTATTTCTTACTATGGTATAGTACAAAATGGTTATTTGTTATAAAATATGCAATTATTTTTGCAATGGCTCACAACACACAGGAAGATTTTTTCGGGTAGCAGAATCCAGATAGTGTTGAATTTAAAAATGCAACATGTAAGCGAATAATAAACAAGTCCTTGATCTTAGTCAGTATGGATATCCATTTGCTCTACCCAAACGACAGAGAATCTTATCTTAGAGCTCCAGGACTTGGTAAAACAGGTCTAGTTCCCGAAAATGAGGACATTCAATTTTTTTTTAAATCACACAACCCTTGCAGTAAAAATGTTTGGACATGTCCCCTCCACATGGTATATTTATTATGTAGAAACTCTATGCAAGGACTTCTATCACTAGCTAACACTATCCCAAGGTATGGTATACACTGTGAGCAGGTTTATCCTGGGTACAAGGGAAGGTCAAGGCACTGTGCTCTGGATAGTTTCTAAATTTGCATTTATCAACTTCTTGACAGATCTGATTAAGTAAATATTGTTTCCCATTTTTAATACAGCAACAACAAGCTTATACTGAATTAGGGATGGTGTCATGTTCTTGTTTACTTTTCTAATTTGCATTATTGGTATTATTTTCTGTTCTTTGTTTGCAGAGTTCTTTCAAAGCCACTCTTCCCCTTAGTGAGGATTCACTTAGTTAAAACTAAATAACACTCTGTACCGCCCCTCAAGAAACACAAATAAACCACAATATTCTGAACACAGATGAATGAACCATTGGAGTAGTAGGGTGTGTGTGTGTGTGTGTGTGTGTGTGTGTGTGTGTTCCTCATATACTCCTTGAGAACTGTATGTGACACGGGTCCACAGACTCAAGACCAAGCAAGCATGCATGAGTCAATCCATATATTAAAGTTTAATTTTTTTTCTTATTTAGATCAAACATTAGCAGATATCACAGTATTTCCCTCCTGTTTCCCCAGTCAGCATTCTCTGGGCTGCTCACTCCTTATTTTGGGGCATCATGGACTGTGTTTTTATAGACTCCACACCTTTGGGGGGTCTAGAACTGGAAAATCTCTAAGAAGGATTGCCTTCAATAGAGGAGATAAAATGACTTTCCATCACCCTGCCCTAAACCAGCCCCAGGACAGCCTCTAACTTGATCTCTGATCATTGCAAATAAGAATACCGACTGTAGACTAAATGACTTCTCTAGAAAAGTCCATCTATCAGGCAAAGGAGGATATTAACAGTGAAACTTACAGGTTTCAGGGAGAGAAAATAGGAGTTTTTGTTTCTTAAAAGCTGGGAGTTCATTTTTCCTATGGCCCCATGATGTAGTCTTACTACTTTCTGACCCTCTATCACATATGGCACTTTGGGTTCACTGGCACAGGAGTTCATTGTTTATTTTCTTCACTAGACTGTGGGCTTCTTGTGGCAGGACTGATATAGTTTTGTAACCTCAGCACTAAGCATAGTATCTTGGAATAGTAAGTGTTCAATAAATATTGTTGAGTGAATAAACTCCTGGGGATAATAAAAATAACCTGTGAGGATCAAAAGAGCTACTGTGAATAAAGCACTTAGCCCAGGGTAAGTCTTGTTATTAATAAATATATATTATTATATATAATATATAATATATAAATATATGTTATTATTGCATAAGCTAACACAATTGCTCAGTGAAATTATTTCATTATTATATTGTAGGGAAGTACTTTGTAAATTGCAACACAGTATGTGAATTTATGGTTTTGAACATAACAGTTTACATCATAGAAGCTAATCTGAGAAATATCAACAGTCCTGAGCCTGCACAGACCCCTTCCTCTTGGCGAGATGAGGGAGGCATTGGACCAGAGACTCAGCTTTGTACAGAGGAAGTTATTTTTAATTAGAAATCATGCTCCCCAGGTAAGATGTCAGTTTCCTCCCCTTTTCCCTTGTATCCCCAATTCTAGGATCAACTTTACAGCACTCTGTGCAATTCATCTGGTGTTGTGACATATGCTGTTATTTTGTAAAAATAATTCAACCAGTGGCCCACGATTCAGCAGCACATACACCAAGAGTCCAGAGCTCTCTCCCCCTTCAGCAGGATTCAGTGCCTCCAATAAATGCTTGGTTCCTCTCTCAGAGCCTCACTCTTC
>PVJX010038219.1:0-16461 GCA_004027295.1 Dolichotis patagonum
TTTACCTTTGACGCATACCTATTGTCTTGGTCAGGGGCACAATAACCTACTGATTCAATCAGGATACAATACTGACAGCCACTTCAGCTTGCTCTGTCATACTGCTCTGTCACTTGCCACATCCTGTCATTGTCAAGGATGAAATTATTTCTGGTCAGTTGCTTTTAGCTCTATTCCCCTAAAAACCCTCTGGTTTCTTACCCATCCCTCACCTCGACAATATCCTTAGTTATGCAAGTGGACTTTGATCTCTTAGCTGTTTGATACCATTTCATTATTGAAGGTACCACTAGAATTTTCTTTCTAAATCAAAGATATGATCATATCACTTGCCTGCAGTACTGAAGTAAAATCATTATTGACTTTCCATTACTTATTAAAGTAAGAATAAAATTCTGACATCTTGACTTGGTGTTTGAAGTATATTACAATGAGCTTCCACTCTTTCTAGATTTTTGTTGTGGCCACTTATTCTGTGATACTCATAATGCTTTAGTTATGTTGTATTTGTCACCCTGAGATTTAGGTCACTTACTTTAAGTATATTTCTTTTCATTTTCATCTGCTAAAATCTTTATTATTTAGAGTGTATTTCAATTCTTACTTTCCTTATGAAGCTTTCTCAGAAATTATTCAATCTGTGCTCCCATAGTAGTTTCCTTGTATCATTTGTCAAACTTACCATCTCGTATCTCCTATTAGACCTCAGTGAGCATGCTTCCTTCCCCTACCAGCTCTGAGTTTTGGAAGGCATTAGACTTACATACCCTGGCTTTAGAGGCAAATAAGCCAAGCTCAAACCTTGTTCCCATCATTAGCTGTGTGGCTTTGGCTTAAAGTCTCTGCGTCTGTTTCCTCATTTACAATATAGAATATGCGGCAGTATTGTAAGGCTCGAATTATGTAACTCATGCACAGCCATTAACACTATGCCTGGTGCAGTGTAACTGCTCAGTAACTATTTGTTACTCTTTTAAAAAGTAGACGCTACAGCTTGTTAATTTTTCTGTCTCCCTCCTTCCCCCACCACATCCCATCCCAGGGCTTAACCCAGTGCCTTACACATTAAGGAATCACTAAATTCTTCGTCAGCGAATGCTGAAAACATCACACAGCTTTTATAGAAAACATGTAATTCAGCCTGGATAGAAACAGTTCATGTTTGAATAAAACACCAACAGATGAATGCCTATGGGCTGTCCCAGCAAGATGCATCAATGGAACATCCTGTCTGAGCAGCGAAGAGCAGCCCTTTTCAGTATTGTCTGAACAAGCTGGCATTACTAAGGACGGTTAAAAGAAAGGCTAGATTTTATATCCTAAGGAAGCGTTTGGAACTTAATGAGAAGTGTAGGCTGAGAAAATGACGCAGCTCATTGAAAACCAAGTGTGGCTACCAATGTAAAACTTACACACAGCCAGGCCATGTGTGAGCAACAGGGGCCAGAGTTTTGCAAAATCTCTTTCCCTGGCTTGTGGTGAATTTTGAATCAAACTAACTCAGCATTTTGCTCTCTATAGACGCAGCACATTTTTTCTCTAAATCCTCACTCTCAGCATGCTTAGTAACCAACATTCCTGATAAAAACCAGTGAAACCAAATGAATTATTTTGGGGTAAGATATGAAGTTGGTCTTCCCTCATTACTTGTTTGAGGACCAAATATGTTTGTGCTTAATATTTTACATGCTTTACAATTACCAGTATTCAAAAGCTAGCATTGTTGCTTAGATTTCATAATTTTTTCTGTCATATTTTTAATCTGTTATGTATTTATTATTTTATGTTTATTTATTGTTTATCTTTATGGCAGACCTATCTAAATATTTTCAGTAAGATTTGCATACAGATGAAAAGTTTCAAAGTCCGTGTTTTGATTTCTAACTCTTACTGATTATATCTCACAAAGCTACAAATTCATCAAAACTCAACATATTTTTGTACATGCTTTTATGCTTTATTTTCCCATGAATTTGAGAAAGTTTTAGACTCTTGCCATTCTAAGCTAACTATTTTAGTAATATTGAGCTTTATCATGTAGAGATGATAAAAATGGAATTTTCCTTTACCCTCACAGAAAAGATAATTCAATGGTACTCCTGAGATATGCTTATTTCCCTTTGAGTTAAAAAGACACAGAACAGCCCTACTACCAGATACACTTAAGGTGACCCTCTGCATTGGCCCCCCAATACGCAAGAAATTTAATTAAATGATTTTGTACTTTAAGCCAAAGGACATGCATGGCATCTTGACTGATCTTTATTTGTATATGTAATCTTTGATTCCTAAGCTGTCCCTTTGGTTGTAAAATTGAATGACCCAGAATATAATCAGCATTATGCAGTTCTATCTCCTAAGCAGTTTTTCTTTCATAGAATCTGTCCCTTCTTTTCCAGTGTCTGTGTTGTCCTCAGCTGTTGAAGGCAGAGGGAAGACAAAGAGAGAGACAAAGAGAGAGACAGAGAGAGACAGAGACAGAGAGAGACAGAGAGAGACAGAGAGAGGCAGAGAGAGAGAGACAGAGAGACAGAGACAGAGAGACCAACACAGAAAGAGAGAGAGAGAGAGGCTAAGAGAGAGAGAGAGAGAGAGAGAGAGAGAGGAAGGAGGAAGAGAAGAGAATACAGAAACAATAGAGCACTGCACAAGCAGCATGCCTGGCTTTTGAGGCAAATAAAACAGGCTTAAATCCTGGAGATAAGAAAGAAGGAAAGAAAGAAAGAAGAAAGAAAGAAAGAAAGAAAGAAAGAAAGAAAGAAAGAAAGAAAGAAAGAAAGAATTAAGCCAGGATATTACTTCCTAGATGGGATTTCATAGCCTAAGTTGTTACTTATTTTGTTTTAGAGAATTTCTTTAATATCAACAGTCTTTACCATAAAAGGGTTGTTTTTCTCATGGCACAACTTCACCTCTTTGACAGCTTCTTGGAAAGATAGTTTGAGAGTGGCTTTTAGTCAGAAGAGTCACCTCAGCAGTGTTATCTGTACGGTCATAAGCAGAATCTCTAGCTCCAATCAATGCTTAGAACTCATTGAGTCCATGAAGAATAGAGTGGAAAATTTTGTTTCTTACTATGTATTATAGCCCAGATAGGGTAATATGATTTATAAAAGGGACTTATATAAAAGCAATAGTAGTTATTCTGCTTGCAGAAACTGTGAATTGCTAACTAAGAATGTTGAAAAGAGATAAAGAAGGTCACTACATTCTTTTTAGGGAAACCTTCAAGAGTAAGAGATAAAAATCATGAATATATATGCATTGAATATGGGAGCACAAAACTGTGTAAGACAAATATTATTAAACATGAAAAATCAAATAAACCACAACACAATTTTAAGGAAGGACTTTAATACCCCATTTTCACAAAGAGAAAAATCGGCTAGACAAAATATCTGCAAAGAAATAACAGAAGTAAATCAAACTTGTGAACCAATGGACTTGGTAGATGTGCACAGAGTATTCCACATAATAACATCAGAATACACATTCTTTTTCAACTGCACATGGGATGTTTTCTAAAATAGACCATATATTAGCCCAAAGAACATGCTTAAGTAAATGCAAAGAAATTGAAATTGTACTATGTACATTATCTGAGTACAGTACAATAAAATTGGAAATTAATAACAAAAGAAACAACAAGAGCTCCATAAACATATGGAAATTAAATACAACACTTCTAAACAACCAATGAGTCACAGAAGAAATTAAGGAAGTACTTAAACAATATTTACAATAAAAAATGTACATACAACTTACCAGAACCTATGAGAAGTAATGAAAACAGTCCTCAGAGGGAAATTTATAGTGGTGAACTCTCATATCAAGAAAACAGAGTGAGCACAAAAACAACACATTTCAAACTTCTAGAAACAGATGAACAAGTCAAGCCCAAAGTTCAAAGAAGAGAGGAAATTATAAAGATCAGAGCAGAAATAAACACAAATGGGACTAAGAAAACAATACAAAGAATTAATGAATCAAAAAGTTGGTTCTTTGAAAGAATAAATGAAATTGATAAACCCCTAGCTAACCTTATTCAAGAAAGGAAAGAAACCACACAAATTCATAAAATAAAGAATGAAAAGGGTGAAATCACTACAATCCTGTGGAAATACAGAAGAACATCAATGCCTGCTTTGAAAACTTTTACTCTCATAGGATGGGGAAAAAAAGAAATGGAGACATTTGTAGAAACATATGAAATATCAAGCTGCATCAAGAAGATATAAAACTTCTGAATATCACTTAATTATATTGAAAACATAATTAGCAAAAAACTACTCAAAAATCCCCCAGGACCCAATGGATTCATAGCTGAGTTCTAAAAGAAATTTAGAGATGATTTAATATCAATACTCCTCCAACTCTTTAAGAAAACTGAAATGGAAACAGTTCACCTGAATTCTTTCTGGGAGGTAAATATTAGCCTTGAGAGCAAAACCAGAGAAAGGCCAACCAAAAAAGAAAATTACTGGTCAATCAATCTAATGAACAAAGATGCAAAAATCCTCAATAAAGTACTAGAAGGAGAATGCAGCAAACCATCAGAAAGATTATATGCCACGACCAAGTAGGATTCATGCTAGGAATGCAGGGATGTCTCATCATATGCAAATCAATAAATGTAATCCATCATATTAACAGAGCAAAACACAAAAATCGCATGTTCATTTTAAGAGATGCAGAAAAGCTTTTAATAAAACTCAACACCCATGGTAAAAACCTAGAGAATATCAGAATAGTTGGTCCCTATCTCAATCTGATAAAAGCCATTATCTGATAAACCAACAGCCAACATCATACTATATGATCAAAGACTGAAAGCTTTCACTCTAAAATCAGAAACAAGACAAGGTTGTCCACTAATAGCACTCCTATTCAGTATAGTTCTGGAAATATTAGCCAGAGCAATTAGCAAGAAAGAGATATAAAATGAATAAGGACAGGAAAGGAAAAAGTTAAATTATCCATATTTTCAGATGACATGATTCTTTACATAGAAGACCCCCAAAACTCCATCAAAAGTCTACTAGATTTAATAAGCAAATTAAGCAATGTAGCTGGATACAAAGTCAACACTCAAAAATCAATAGCATCCCTGAATACAAATAACAAAGTATGAGTGAAATTAGGGAAACAATACCCTTCAAAATAACTTCAAAAATGAAATACTTAGGAATCAATCTAACAAAGTAAGTAAAAAGAATTATACATTGAAAATTACAGTACTCTGAAAAAAGAAATTGAAGAAAAATTCAGATAATGGAAGGATATACATAGTTCATGGATAAGAAGAATCAACATTGTGACAGTGGCCATTCTCCCAAAACTGTTATACTGATTTACATTGCTAAAATTCATATGGAACCATCAGAGTCCCAGAATACCAAAGGCAATCTTGGATAACAAAGTCAAGGCAGGAGGCATCACAATCTCAGCCTTTAAATTATACTACAAAGCTTCTAAAATAAAATCAGCTTGGTACTGGCAATAAAACAGACTTGAAGATCTCTGGAACAAAACAGAAGACCCAGGCACAACTACTAACACACTCAGCCACCTTATCTTTGTTGAAGTTGCCAAACATTTTCACAGGAAGAAAGACAGCCTCTTTAACAAATGGTTCTGGGAAAACTGGCTTTCTACATTATTAAGACTTACTCCAGACCCATGCTTATCATCATGCACTAAACTAAAGTCAACATGGATCAAAGATCAAAATATTAAGATAGAAACACTAAATCTACTGGAAGACAAAATAGGTAGAAATCTCAAAGACATAGGGTAGGCCAAGTGTCATGAGCAAAAACCAAACTTCACAGTAAGTACTTCAAAGAATCAACAACTGGTATCTCATCTTATATGATTCAGTTTGCACATAAAGAGAAATATCCAAGAGAGCAAAAACAAAACTCACAGACTGGGAGATTTTTTCCACCTGTGGCTCAAAAGACTTTTATCTAGAATGGATAAATGACTGAAAAAAATCAGGTCCTCCAAATTTAAATACCCAATCCAAAACAGGCATTTGAGTGAATACATAATTTTCAGATGAAGAAATACAAATGGCAAATAAATGTATGAAAAAATGTTCAACATCTTTGGTCATTTGGGAAATGCAAATTAAAATACTGAGTTATCATCTCAATTCAGAAGCAATGACTAACATCAAGAAATTAACCAATAAGAAATGCTGGTGGGAATGTGGGGAAAAAGAAATCCTTCTCTATTGTTGGTGGGAGTGCAGACTGGTACAACCACTGTGAAAATCAGTATTGAGATTCCTTAAAAACTAGGGTTAGAAGTTCCATTCAACCCAGCTATTCCCCTTCTGGGAAGAATGAAAACATCATACCATGGTAGTATAGATGCACCCATGTTTATAGCAGCACAATTTATAATAGCCTAATCTTGGAAACAACCCAAATGCCCATCAACTGAGGAATGAATAAAAAAGATGTGGTGTTTTTATATAATGAAATAATACTCAGGTATAAAGAATGATAAACTCGAGGCTTTTACAAGTAAATGGGTGCAACTAGAAACCATACTCTTGAGTAGAATAAATCAGACTTGCATATGTAAACACCACATTGTCTGGCTAGTGTAACAAACTGAAAGAGCAAATAAGATCCAAAAGTTTCAATAGCTATAGTAAAAGAGAAAGACACTCCTCAAAGGGAAATTACATTTTTTGATCTATCTCACATGTCTGTATCTGGTAGCCTAAACAATTACTTTGATGAGAACAATATGCAATATAATACCCATTGTCAAATTTCTATTATCTAGTTTTGGAATCCCATATCACCATTGTATTTTGTTGTTGTCATCGTCATTTTTTTTGTTCTTTTTTTTTAAATTTTTTTGATTTCTTGATTTTTCTGGGTTTTTTTCTCTTTAAAATAAAAAAGGTAAGTCTTTTTAAACAGTTGGATTAGGGCCTCTGGAAAACAGCAAATCCTTCTAAAATTTAACAGTCATTGTTTTATATTCTTTGCTGCTTTTACTATTTGGTCTCCAGGGAACACTATTGGTCTGCAATTGTGCATTTTGGACACTGTAATGTGTGATGGAGAGGTATACCGGAGACCCTTTTGGGACTTTCACTCATACAACCCAGCCAGATAATGTGGATACTTCTCCATCTCTTCCAAAGCCCAGCCACATGCACAATGCAGCAAAAGAGGGCATCATTCTTGTCCTATTCACTTCAGGCTGCTGTAACAAACTACCATGGACTGGGTGGCTTGCAAACAACAGTAATTCATTACTCACAGTTGTTGAGAAGTCTAATATGAATGTGCTGGCAAATTTGATATTTGGTGAAGCCTAACTTTCTGGTTTGTAGATGGTGCTCTCTCACTGCGTTCTAACATATTGGAAGAGGTAAAGCAACATGAGGTCTGGAGTCTCTTTTATAATGGCACTAATTCCATTAATTCGGGGTCTGTTTCCATGACCTAATCATCTACCAAAGATACCATCTCCTATCGCCATCACATCTATATTTAAAATCTAACAAATGAATTGTGGGGGAACAAAAACAATCCAACCAAAGCAATGATACATGAGTGGCTCTTAGCCTCATCTCTGTATAGCAATCACTGGCAGTACTCTAAAAGCACAGTCTGTTGAGGTGATTTCAATATACAGCCACCAAGGATGAGAACACTATGTTGCACTGTGAGCTTCTTTACCTGCTGACAATGATACTTCATGAGGGCTCCAATTCATAGAGACATAGTGAGGTAATGTCAGGGTTTGATAGATTTTTCTCTTTCAAAAAACCTCCTTTGGGAGCCAGGGAATTAGCTCAGGAAATTATATTCAAGAGCTTGCCTGGTAAGCATGAGATCATGAGTTTGATCACCTGTACCAAAAAATTTCCTTTGGCTGGGCATGGTGGCTCATGACTGCAATACCAGAACTCAGGAGGCTGAGGTAGGAGAATTGCCTCGAGTTCAAGTTTTGAAGGAGTTGCATCATGAGTTCAAGGCCCATCTGAACTACATAGCAAGACTCTATCTCAAAAAAATGATAATAACCTTGATACAAAATCTTCTGACTGAACCTCACCCAGCAGTATTAGTAATATTAGCTTTTATTCTTTAGTAGCTCTGTCTTAAGATTCAGGTATACCTAGGAAGACCAGTATTCATGTTGCCTGAGACAGGAGACTCCCAAGAAGCAGAATTTAGTTTTATACTTAGATAGTAACAGTGACTATGTATATTGGGTCCAATTACATATAAGAAGCAGATATGAACTGTATAATTGTTTTCATTCTTTCATTCTAGGAAGTACAAACTGGGAAAACATTCAACATAGAGGCAAGGTTTTCTGCAGAAATCTACAACTTATAGGGAGAATTGAACATATATAGTTTCAATTTACTTGTAATAGTCCTACAAAGGAAAAAGTTACTGTGGTTGGAAAATAACAAAAATAAAACAAACAAAAAATTTTTAAAACCCCAAAGTTCAATATGCACTAATGATCACTAGACCTGGACTGGTATACATTGTTTGAGGTTGCTGCTTCTACTAGTGATTATCAAAAGAGGCCCTTCTAACTTTTGAGTGATAAATGGTAGTAGAGAAATCTAAAGCCAAGAATGAATCCATTTCATCATATTGAATAGTATTTGCAAATGGATCTACTGCGGGCCAAGATGTGAAAATTTGGTTTGTTGGTTTTTTTCAATCAGAAGGAATCCACTACTGGCAAAGTATGTTGTGTTGGCATGAACATGTCTGACATGCCCAAGTAAAATCTATTTTCTATAGGACAATGCTACCTTGATGTTTTCAGGTAGATAAGGATAGAATTATGTGATGAGCCCTTGATAAACTTTGATAAGAGGAATCCAGATTTTAATGTTCTAATAAATACATTGTTAGAAAAATTATTTGTAGAGGATATAATGAGTTCTAAAAGATTTAAGAAGATTTGTAGGTGATTCAAGGCAGTCTGCATATATTTAATACAAAGTAGTAATGTATATAGTTTAGAATTTACCCAAGGGGCTAGAGATGTAGCTCAGCAGTACAGTATTCACCTAGCATGTGTAAGACCCTTGGTTTAACACCATACTTAGCAAAGGAAGTGAAGGTGACAAGAAGAGAAGGGAATGAGAGAGGAAGGCAAAAAAACACTGACTTTAGAATTAGAGGAGGGGTCAAAACTCTGCTTCTCTTTCTTAGGACTTGTGGTATGACCTTAGAAATGTTATTTAACATCCCCAATTCTCCATTTCATTATCTGTATATTGAGGACCATTGTACGTCCTTGTCAGATTGCTGTGAGGATTATAATAAATAATAGATAAAAATTAAGATTTCTCAAACTCAGAACTCCTGGTATTTGGAGTTGCATAATGCTTGGTTTTGGGGACCTGTTCTGTGCATTGTGAGAAACATGGTAACGTCTTCACCCTCTAGCTACAACTTCTCCTTTAAGACGTGACCCCCAGGAGTGGGAATAGAGCTCAGAGGTAGAAAGCATGATTGCCAAGCATGAGGCCCTGGGTTTGAACTTAAGTACCCTCCCAAAAAAACCATTTTAAAGACATGACAACCGGGGTAGGGGAAGGAAAAAAGAGACATGACAAACAAATGTCTCCAGACATTGATAAAAGTCCCCCGGGATGGGGGATGATGGGAACACAGCTGCACTGGTCAAGATCCTGTAGAAACATTATTATTGTGATGTTTTGGTACTAGTAGACATCTACCAAGCATTAGCTGTGAGAATTATTTTTTTTTTAAATTTTAAAAGGGTAGCAAGAATACAGAATTCCAAAGGAAAAAAAGAGAAGAACAAAAAAAATCCACTAAGAAATCACTAGTTGATAAGTTACATACTGTCATCTTGGAAATAGTTGTTCAAGTTACAAAATTAAAGCATACAAAGTAGACATTCAAACAGTAAGACTATTAACAGTTCTGCTCAACAATCTAACAAAAACAGTAGTATGGTCATCTGTCTTCCACACTTAAACATACATGCAGTTATATCCTTTAGAGCACTTTATTATGCTCTCTCTTTTACAGTAGCAATTATGCATTTTGTGTTTTATTACTCCCAGAGTTCTTATTACATTTTATTTTAAAGAGAATAAAACAAAAGAGGGCAGAACAAAGCAGATCAGAACAGAACAACATAAGCAACACAACAATTTAAAACAAGGCAACTGGACATGAACAGTAGCTGTCAAAATAATCTCTTTCTCTGCTATAGTTGAGCATAGTTTCAGATACAATAATATCAAACATAACAAAATAGTATAAAACCATTCAAGAGAATGAAAGAATTACAGGACATTCTGAACCAAATAACTATGATGAATGGCTACTATCATGTCTCATTTTGAATAAAAAGATTTGTTTATACTATCACATATATTAAAATCCCAATGAGACACAACATGATAGAACCGATCGTAATAGCAGAGTAGAAGCATGGTAGGAATACTAAGGAAGATGATATTAAATCAGCAATGGTTGCCATAAGGTTTTGTTTTCTTCAAAACGACTGTTCATATCATCACACATAATAAAGCAAACAAAATACAATAAAAACATTCCAACTGATGAATGAAAACATTGAAAAGCTTCAAAGCAAAAAAATGGGAAATCATGATTACCATAAAATCTTATACACACTTACCAACTCTCATACTAGGGAGACTACGGTATTTACACATGTGAGTTTGGTTTATTTTGCTTATGAGTATGGTCTCAAGAAGAGTCCATTTATTTATAAATATCTCAATGTGATCATTCTTTATACCTGAGTAGTAATCTATTGTATAAAACTACCACAACTTTTTAATCCATTCCTCAGTTGATGGGCACTTAGGTTGTTTCCAGGATCTGGCTATTACAAATTGTGCTGCTATAAACATGGGTGAACATATATCACTGTGGTATGATGTTTTCACATCTTCTGGGACTATGCCCAGAAGTGGGATAGCTGGGTCAAATGGGACTTGCAGACCCAGCTTTTTGAGGAATCTCCAGACTGACCTCCACAGTGGTTGCACCAGTCTACACTCCCACCAACAGTGCAGAAGAGTTCCTTTTCCCCCACAGCCTCTCCAACACTTGTTGTTGGTAGTTTTTTATATCCTGGCCATTCTTTCTGGGGTGAGATGGAATCTCAGTGTAGTTTTAATTTGCATTTCTCTCATGACTAATGATAATGAACATTTTTTCATGTATTTATTTGCCATTCATATTTCTTCATCTGAGAACTGTGTATTCATTTCAGCTGCCCATTTTTGGATTGGGTCTTTGAATTTCGAGGGTCTGATTTTTTTTAATTCTTTAAAAGTTCCAGACAGAGGTCCTTTGTCTGAGGGATAGTTCACTAAGATTTTGTCCCAATTTGTGCGTTTTCTTTTCACTCTGCTGGAAATCTCTTTCAACATTGAGAAACTCTTTAATAAGATATGGTCCCAGTTATTGATTCTGGGAATTATTTCCCATGCAGTTTGATTTTTATTCATGAATTCTATACCTAAACTTATATCTTCGGGGATTTTACCTACTTTGTCTTCCAACAGATTTAGTGTTTCTGTTTTAGATTTAGATCTTTGATCCATTTAGATTTTAGTTTAGTACATGGTGATAGGCATGGGTCTAGTTTTAGTCTTCTGCATATGGATAGCCAATTTTTCCAGCACCATTTGTTGAAGACACTGTCATTCTTCCAGCGAACATGTTTGGCACCTTTATCAAGATAAGGTGTTTGAGTGGGTTTGTAGTTGTTGTTGTATCTTCCAATCTATTCCATTGATCTTCAGGTCTGTTTTTTTCCAGTACCATGTTGATTTTATTACTGTAGCTTTGTAGTATAATTTCAAATCAGGGATTGTGATGCCTCCTGCCTTGCCTTTGCTGCTTAGAATTGTCTTTGCTATTCTAGGTCTCTTCTGGTTCCAGATGAATTTTAGGAGTGATTTCTCTAGATCTATGAGACATGTTAGTGGTATTTTGATTGGGATTGCATTGAATCTGTATAGTAATTTTGGGAGAATGGCCATTTGCACAATGTTTGTTCTTCCTATCCATGAACAGGGGATGTCTTTCCATTTTCTGAGGTCCTCTTCGATTACCTTTTCCAGGGCATTATAATTATCCTTATATAGGTTTTTTACCTCTTTCCTGAGAATAATTCCTAAGTATTTCATTTTTTTGTATGCTAGTGTGAAGGGTACGGCTTCTCTTACTTCTCTCTCAGTATTTTTGTTATTAGTGTATAGGAATGCTATTGATTTCTGAGTATTGACTTTGTATCCAGCTACCTTGCTGAATTTATTTATTATATCTAGGAGTTTTTCAATGGAGTTTTGGGGGTCTTCTATGTAAAGTATCATGTCATCTGCAAATAATGATAATTTAACTTCCTCTTTTCCTATCTTTACTCCTTTTATTTCTCTCTCTTATCTAATTGCTCTGGCTTGTATTTCCAGTACTATGTTAAATAGGAGTGGTAATAGGGGATATCCTTGTCTTGTACCTGATTTTAAGGTAAAGGCTTTCAGTTTTTGGCTGTTTAATATGATACAGGCTGTAGGTTTGTCGTAGATGGCCTTTATCATATTGAGGTAAAGACCATCTATTCCTATTCTCTGTAAGTTTATTATGATGAATGAGTGTTGGACCTTATCAAAAGCTTTTTCTGCATCTATAGAGATGATCATGTGGTTCTTGTTTTTGGCTATATTGCTATGGTGGATTACATTTATTGATTTATGTATGTTGAACCATCCCTGAATTCCTGGGATGAATCCCACTTGTTCTGGGTGAATAATCTTCTTGATGATTTGCTGTATCCTGTTTGCTAATATTTTATTGAGAATTTTTGCATCTATGTTCATTAGGGAGATTGGCCTATAGTTCTCTGTTTTGGTTGGGTCTTTCTCAGGTTTTGGTACTAGAGTAATATTTGTTTCCAGGAATGACTTAGGAAGAATTGCTTCCCTTTCAATTTCATTGAAAAGTTTCAGGAGTGTTGGAGTTAAGTCTTCTTTGTATTTCTTGTAGAATTCTGCGTTGAATCTGTCTGGGACTGGGCTCTTCTTTGTTGGCAAGGACTTAATTACATTTTCAATTTCAGTAATAGAAATTGGGTTATTCAGCAGTCTTACATCTTCCTGATCCAGCTTTGTTAGTTCACATGTATCTAGGAATCTATTTCTTAGTGTTATCGAACCTATGAGAGTAGAGGTTTTTGAAATAGGTATTGATGATCTTCTGTATTTCCACCAAGTCTGTAGTAATTTCACCTTTTTCAGTCCTTATTGCATCAATTTTAGTTTTTTCTTTCCTTTTTTTAATAAGGTTGGCCAGGGTCTTATCAATTTTATTTATTCTTTCAAAGAACCAACTCTTTGATTCATCAATCCTTTGTACTGTTTTCTTATTCTCTATTGCATTAATTTCTACTCTAGTCATAATTTCCTCCCTTCTTTTGGCTTTGGGCTTGGCTTGTTCTTCTTTTTCTAGATGTTTGAGTGGTAGCATCAGGTTGTTTATTTGTTTTCGTTCTGTCTTCCTGATGTGGGAACTCAGTGCAATAAAGTTTCCTCTGAGGACTGCTTTCATTGCATCGCACAAATTCCGGTAAGTTGTGTTTGTATTTTCATTTGCTTGTAGATATTTTTTAATTTCTTCTTTAAATTCCTCTGTGACCCACTGATTGCTCAAGAGTGTATTACTCAGTTTCCATGTATTTGTGAGGTTTTTGCAGTAGCTTTTATCGTTAATTTCTAATTTCATGGCACTATGATCCGATAGCATGCATAATTCTTTTGCATTTACTTAAATGTGTTCTGTGGGCTAGTATATGCCCTATTTTAGAGAATGTCCCATGTATTGCTGAGAAGAATGTACATTTTGAGGTTGTTGGATGGAAAACGCTATATACGTCTATCAAGCCCATTTGTTCACAGGTGAGATTCAGTTCTGTTATTTCTTTTCTTTTTAAACCCCAATTTCCATTGCATTTTAAAGAGAATAAGACAAAAGAGGTCAGTACAGAGCAGGTCGGAACCGGACAACATAGGCAACACAATACTTAACATTAACACAACTGGACATTAACAATAGCTATCACAGTATCTCTTTCTCTGCTATAGTTGAGCATAGTTTCAAATACAATAATATCAAACATAACAAAAAAGTATAAAACCATTCAAAGAGTGAAAGAATTACAGGGCATTCTGAAGCGAATAACACAGAATGATCAATGGGTACTATAATATCTCATTTTCAATAAAAAAATTTTGTTTATACTTTCACACATATTCAAATCCCAATAAAACACAATGTGATAGATAGAACCAATAGAAATAGAAGAACAGAAGCTTGGTAGGACTTCTAAGAAGGATGGTATTAAATCAGCAAGAGCTGTCATAATGTTTTATTCTTTTCAAAACAGCTTTTCATAGCATCACGTATAATAAAGTCAAACAAAGCAGAATAAAACCATTCCAACTGATGAATGAAAACATTAAAAGGCTTCAAAGCTATGAGATGGGGACTCATGATTATCATAAAATCTTATATACTCTTACCAACTCTCATACTAGGGACACTATGTTGTATTTACACATGTGAGTTTGGTTTATTGCAATTATTTGTATGGTCTCCAGTTGCGTTCATTTATTATAAATATCTCAATGTGATCATTTCTTATAGCTAAGTATTACTCCATTGTATAGAAATACCACAACTTTTCATCCATTCTTCAGTTGATGGGCACTTAGGTTGTTTCCAAGATCTGCCTAGTACAAATCGTGCTGCTATAAACATGGGTGCAAATATATCACTGTGGTATGATGTTTTCAGGTCTTCTGGGAATATGCCTAGAAGTGGAATAGCTGGGTAAAATGGGACCTCCAGACCCAGCTTTTTGAGGAATCTCCACACTGACTTCCACAGTGGTTGCACCAATTCTTCCTAAGTCATTCTTCAAGCAAATAATACTCTAGTACCAAACCCAGAGAAAGACCCAACTAAAAAAGAGAACTATAGGCCAATCTCCTTAATGAAGATAGATGCAAAAATTCTCAATAAAATATTGGCAAATAGGATGTAGCAAATCATCATGAATATTATAAACCATGACCAAGCGGGATTCATCCCAGGAATGCAGGGATGGTTCAACATATGCAAATCAATAAATGTAATTCACCATATCAATAGAGCCAAAAGCAAGAACCACATGATCATCTCTATAGATGCAAGAAAACATTTGATAAGGTCCAACACTCATTCATGATAAGAAGCTTACAAAGAATTGGAATAGATGGTCTTTACCTCAATATGATAAAGGCCATCTATGACAAACCAACAGCCAGTATCATATTAAATGGTCAAAAACTGAAAGTCTTTACCTAAAAATCAGGCAAAAGACAAGGATGTCCCCTGTCACTGCTCCTATTCAACATAGTACTGGAAATACGAGCCAGAGCAATAAGACAGGAAAGAGAAATAAAAGGAGTAAAGATAGGAAAAGAGGAAGTTAAATTATCATTATTTGCAGATGACATGATACTTTACATAGAAAACCCCCAAAGCTCTATTGAAAGACTCCTAGATATAATAAATAAATTCAGCACGGTAGCTGGATACAAAGTCAATACACAAAAATCAATAGCATTTCTATACACTAACAACAAAAGTACTGAGAGAGAAGTAAGTGAAGCCACACCCTTTACACTAGCATCTAAAAAATGAAATACTTAGGTATTAATCTCACTAAAGAAGTAAAAGACCTATACAGCGAAAATTATAATACTCTGAAAAAGGAAATTGAACAGGACCTCAGAAAATGGAAAGACATCCCCTGTTCATGGATAGGAAGAACAAACACTGTAAACATGGCCATTCTCCCAAAATTACTATACAGATTCAATGCAATCCCCATCAAAATACTACTAACATACCTCATAGATCTAGAGAAATCACTCCTAAAATTCATCGGGAACCAAAAGAGACCTAGAATATCAAAGGCAATTCTAAGCAACAAAGGCAAGACAGGAGGCATCACAATCCCTGACTTGAAATTATACTATAAAGCTACAGTAATAAAGTCAACATGGTACTGGAATAAAAACAGTTCTGTTATTTCTTTGCAGATTCTGTCTAGTTTATCTGTCCCTCTGTGTCAATGGTGTGTTAAAATCTCCTGTTATAATAGTGTTATTGCTTATTTCACTTTTAATTTCTGTTAATATTTGCTTTGTATAGCTGGGTGCTCTGGAATTTGGTGCATATATATATTTAAGATTGTTGTCTCTTCCTGTTGAAGTTTTCCCCTGACTAGTATGTAGTGATCTCCTTTATCTCTTTGGGTCATTCTTGGTTTGAAGTTCACATTTTCTGCAAACAGGATTGTTACTCCTGCTTTTTTTTTTTTTTTTTTTTGGTTTCCTGTTGC
>PVJX010038220.1:0-16461 GCA_004027295.1 Dolichotis patagonum
AATTTGGAGGCTGCAAAGGGTGAAGACCCACTGCTTCCTGGGATGCCCAGTGGCCATCTTCCTTATCTCTCTGTTTCTTCTCAACAATCAAAGTCTCAGCTTTATCTTTACAATCCACAGCTTTACTGGAGTTTTCCTTCTGGCCAAACTCACAGTGTTTTAAATTATCCTGCTGGGCCCTTTGCTCTTGATTTGCAACATAGATCTGGCTAAAAGCCCCCAACAATAGCCATGCCACAGCTTCAACCTTTGACTGCCTTGAAATTTCCTTTGCCAGATTAACCAGTCTATTACCCTTAATCTCAGTCTCAGGCAAAGTCTCTGGGCATGAGCAAAATGCAGACAAACTTTCTGCCAAGCCATAATACACATCACAGGGAGTCCAACAGCCAATATAGTCCTCCTTGCCAGCAGAAACCTTGCAAGCCTGGGCTTTACCATCAGGCTTTCTATCAGCCTTCTGGTCTCCTGACCTCTGACCAGAATCTCCTCTATAGAACAGCCTCAGCTGCTCCAGCTCTTATGTATCCAGGTGATAAGTCTGAACCTTGCCAACCTCTGCTCACAAGCCATTTTCAAAGCCTCTCAAAAAACATGGTCAAGGATAGTCACAGCAATGACCCCACTCCTCTGTACCAAATTCTCTTACTTACTTTTCACTAGTCACTGAGACAAAATACCTCATGCCCAAAGTTTGGAAAGGAAAGGTTTATTTCTTACAGTTTTTAGAGGTTTCAGTCGATACTCAGTTGGCTCCAAGGCAGGGTGGCATGGCGGGGCTGCAGTTCATGGCAGCTGCAAACAGCAAGCGGAAAATGGCAAGAGAGAGCGGTGACACGCCTTTCGTCCTGCCATTACATCACATCCTAGCCCTGCCCCTAGGAGGGTGTAGCACTGACACCACCAATCCAAGCACCAGACAATGAACCAATCACAAATGCACAATGCAAATACATGAGGCCTGGGGGCCACCGACATAAACCATGACTTCTCCTTTTCAATTATGGGTTAACTTTACAGCAGAGGTTTACTAATAACCATCACTTTAACCAAGTGCTCATAAACAACTATGGAACAAACTGACTTCATCTGTCCTTGGACAGAATGAGAGGAAGAGAGCACAGCATCACTTCTGAGACATTTCTACGCAAAATGAAAATCTTAAATTGAATTATGAGGAAACATCAGGCAAACCCAGACTGAAAAATATTTTACAAAGCAACTGGGCCTTTTACTTTGAAGTCATCAAAGAGATAAGACACACACCCATCCACCCACACACACACACACACGCACACTGAGAAGTTACTCTAAATTAACGTAGACCAAAGAGATACAACAGTTAAATATAATATAGTGTCCTGGAAAAATAAACTTTATGTACTAAAAACATGTACACACACACAAAAGAGAAGGGATGGAGGAAGGGAAAGGGGATGGAAAAGGAAATATATATATACCAATTTACCATATGGAATGTAAACATTATATGCTACACTTATGTACTAATAAACTAAAACAAAAAGAATATGCAGTCTTGAATTGGGTTCTAGGACACAAAAATTTTTTTGAAGGTAATTTTTGGGAAAGTTGACAAAATTTGAATAAGATCTATAGTTTGGTAGTATTGCACCAATGTTAATCTCATCTTGACCATCACTCTGTGGTTATGTAAACTTGTACGCATTTTTAAGATACATATACAAGTATGTAAGGGTACATCTATAACTTTTCTAAAATGGCTCAGAAAAATGGAGGTACAGAAGTGGGAGAGAGCGTGAAGTATCAGAGTAACACAGGCAGGAGGAGTGGAGAAGGACGGAGAAAATGATAAAACAAGCATGAAAAAAAGCAAGTAATTGGGAATACAGATGTAAGGTATATGTGAATTATTTGTATTTTTCTTTGATTTTTTTTTTTTTTTTGTGCTGGGGATCGAACCTCGCATTTGCCAAGCAGGCACTTACGCCACTGAGCTAAACCCCCAGCCCCTGCATTTTTCTTTGAACTTGTCTGAATCCCTGAGATAATTTCAAAATACTTTTAGAGAAAAAACCCAGAAAATAAAAGGAGTGGGCCGCTAAAAAAGATGACCAAGCACTCTGGACATATGGAAGGGTTTGCCTAATGTGACTTTCACTGTAAGGACCTGGCTAGGTAGGGAATTTTGAAGGGCTCCTGGTATCAAATTTTTGGTCTTTTTCCTTGGAGTTTCACTCACCCATTCATGTGCAGGAAACAGTGGAGAGCTCACAGCCACTGTGCACACAAGCTCTTGATCCCTCTGTTTTTAGTGTGACCTGCCACTTTAATCTTGGCACACTATCGATAAAGTTCCTTTGATTGGCTTTCTCTGAGGAAGGGGATTCTGGTCTTAGGCTGGTGTTGGAGGACCATTTTTTGGATGTAAGGAGTGGGGAGGATCAGACTGTTTTGCTTCTAAAAACAGTCATGTAAGCCTCATCCATATTTCAGCTACTCTCGATCCGTTCTCACTTCCTGGAGGATCTAGTGCCATAATTTTCTTCACCTTTTGAGGGACTTTGTGGTATAAGTTGGGGTGGTTCTTGGCAGTCTTTGCTGCTAATTTAGGATTCAGTTCTTTGGGTCCTAAGTTATTTGCTTTCCAGATTTCAAAATTGTGTTTCTATTTTTCTCCTCTCTCATTTCCCCTTATCTTATAGTTTATGCCTATTAAAAACCCTTACTCTTGTTCAGTAGGGGTTACAAATGTTCAACCCATGATTTTTAACAGCCAGTCTGTGCATAAATCTCTCTGCATTCTTGATTACTTCCTTTGGATAACATCCCAGAAGTGCAATTACTGGGTAGCATGTGCCATCCTTTTTGAGGCTCTTGTTGAACTTTGCCAAATTGCTCTTCAATAGGATCATGCTCTCACCGAGTTTCCATGACTTGCCTCTTTTCCTGAATTTTTGCCTGCCTTGAGTAGAATCATTAAAAAATAAAATATTAAAATATTTGTTATTTTGACAAGTGGAATATTAACTCACATTGGACACAATTCTTGTCAAAGAATGATTTTTCAGGAAGGACACATGAAAAGAATTAAGATGTGTTACATAATGCATCCATTTCCCATGATGAACATAATCATTATGTACTGCCAATAAATACTAATAAATTTTTTAAAAAAAATTTAAAAATCATGAGTTTTCAGAATGAAACTCTAGATAGGAGCAAGGAAGCAGAAATATGGACTCAGCTAAATGGAAGCAAGTGGAGAGAGTAGGTTGGGAAGACGATGGTGAGCGGACTTAAGCCTGTGCTCAGTACCTGCTCTGCGAGATGCACTGTGGTTTGTGGGTCAAAAGGCAGACATGAGAGCTGAACATAGGGAAGCCCCAGGTCTCTTCTACCTTCCAAGGTAGAAGCAGCCATGGCCCCAGAATGGGCACATTCACTTGAATAAAGTAAATAAGAGAGAGAGAGAGAGAGAGAGAGAGAGAGAGAGAGAGAGAGAGAGAGAGAGAGAGAAGAGCAGTAACAATGGAAATGGTGCAGGCATACTTTGAATCAATGAGCTAATTACCTCAGAATACATCTCAAATGGGTATCTGAATCCGCCTTTGAATTCAAGTCAGTTTCCATGAGCTTCTTGTAATTAGAACCATCTTGCTGTATGGACAATGCTTTGATATTTTGAAATATGAATTTTGTTTTACATAGTGCAGTCCCAATGTGCAAGCCAACTTCTTCACACGGTGCTGCATTTATGCTGTGCACCATGAGAGCTTTTTTCTTTAAACAAAACTTTTATTTTGGAATAAAGTTCCAAAATAGTAAACAGAATTCCTCTATACCTTTGCACAACTTCCTTTATATAACTATAGTACAATTATAAACACTAAGAAATCAACACTGATAAAATGTTATTTGCCAATCTGTAGACCGTTTTTGGATTTCATCAGTTGTACCACTGAGAAAGAAAAGCACCCATGACAGCTGGGCACTGGCTTGGCATTATCAGGTAGGTCTGACCCTTGCTGTTGTTCCCAGCTGGGCTGGTCTTCACAGCTCAGCCTTGGTGTTGTCCTTGAATGTAAACAATTTATCAGAATTTCAACTTCAAACAAGGCCACTATGTGACCGAGGTGGATCAAGACAAAACAAAGCCACTCTGTACTCCTATCTGAACACAAACAACCACATCAACATTATTCAAGCAAAATGACCAAAAAAACTGGGTATGGCGACACACACCTATAATCCCAGCAACTCTGGAAGCCTGAAGCAAGAGAATTGTAAGTTTGAGCCAAACCTGGGCAACTTAGTGATTTGGTGAGACACTATCTCAAAAGAAGAAACTAACAAGCACTGGGGATGTAGCTCAGTGTGAAGGACCTGAGTTCAAAACCCAGTACCAAAACAAAACCAAAAACAACAATGACCATCCTAGGTTACTCTTTCTAGCTTTAGCCACTCTTCATGCCTCTTGGGCTTTAGTTAAGATTCACTGAAGGAAGTAATTACAGAATTACTCCCTACTTATTGACAGCATCCAATTCAGGGCAGCTTCATCCTATCAATATCCTTTAGGGTTCACTTTCTTCTCATTTAGTGTGTGCTGCTAGTTGCTCCATATCAGTTCATAGAGCACTTCTCCATTTACTTGTTCAGCTGCATGGCCCTCCACTGTGGATGGACTGTAGGTTATCCAACTTCTCTCCTATGTACAGACATTTGGATCCTTTCCAAAATTTTGCAATTACAATGAAAACTTTGCTCATCCATTGCAAATGATTGGCTGGCTTACTCATTACTGAATTGCAGTGGATACTATTGCTGCAATGGAACACTCTGAAGCACTGATTTTTTCAAGAGGGGCTGGTACAGTGTGCAAAAGTAGACATGTGTGCTTCCAGAACTAATGTTCCCTCTGCCATGTCACACTGACTCTAGGATTGTGGTCCCACTCAGTGGGACAGAGGTGCTCCTGCCCCTATCTGCCTCTTCAAAGAACTCTAATGAATGAGCCACTTGCACAGGTGGAGCCAGGCCATTTGTGTTGGTCAATTCCTTTTTCCTCCTTGGTGGGATGCTCTATTTTTTTTTTTTTTTTGGTACCAAGGATTGAACTTATGGCCTAGCACTTGCCAGGAAGGCACTTATGCCACTGAGCTAAATCCTCAGCCAGGGATGCTCTATTTGCAAATGCAGGAGTTCCTACCTGTGTATTTTGACCCTCCCACGTGACCTGAAATTGTCTGTAATGCCATCAAGAGCTGCAGACAGACCAGAAAATATCCTTGTGTTCAAGTGAGCTCAATTCTGCCCATCAATGTGGGTAATAGATGTGAAGTAAGGAGAAAACCCACATCATCACAAGCCAGAAGTGACGCTGGAGCTTGCAATGGACCAAACCATGTTCCTCATTTTTCTTCACATACTGAGCATGAGTGAACTTCCCAAGGATCTTAATGTAAGCTGCTTGAGGAGGATTCATTTCCAAGCCCATTAGAGAGTCTGGCTAGAAAGGTGTGTGTAGCGGCTGCCCAACTGCTATTCATGATTGACTCAGGATCCAGATGGGGGACACAAGGAAAATGACCCCAGCCAGACTGGCCAGCAGCCTGAGGCATCCTGATGGCTCCTCTGAATTAGAGAAGAGACTTGAAGCAGGGATCAGGTTCCTTTTCAAGATATTGGTGTGTTCATCTTGGCTGTGCAATGGACCCTTTCTACTGCAAAACCTGCTTTCTCCCTACATGGCTTTCAAATGAAGAATGCCAGGCTCTCAAGCAATGTCATGTTACCTAATCAGGACAATATCCCTGCAAGGGTTAGTATTTTCCTCCATTTTGTGGATGTGGAAAGTGAGATTCAGAAAGGCTAGGTAACTGGCCACAGGTCCCATAGTAACCAGCACAGTCATGATTTGAATCTTCTGTCTGATTGCAGAGCTCTAGACCTTTCCAAAAAAATGATACAACTCCTATGGAAAACAGTATGGAGATTCCTCAAAAAATTAAAACTAGAGTTTCCATTTGACCCAGTTAGTTTCCTTCTAGGTATCTTCTCAAAAGTCAGACATATCACAGTGATACATTCATACCTATGTTTATAGTAGCACAATTCATAATAACTAAATCTTGGAAACTCCTATATGCCCATCAAAAGATGAGTGGATAAAGAAAATGTGGTATTTATATACAACAGAGTACTACTCTGCCATAAAGAAAGATAGACTTGAGATGTTTTTAGGTAAATAGATGTATCTTGAAACCATAATCTTAAGTGAAATAAATCAGATACAGAAATTTAAATATCGCATTATTTTTCTTGTGTGAGAAACTCAAAGTATAAATAAGGAGCAAAAGGGAGGATAGCTATTAAGAAGTAGGAAGAACTTTTGCAAATGGGAAGGGGAATAAGAGATGGAGGAGGGGAAGAAAGGAAGGGAAAAGTGATTTAAAGAAAAAAATTGAAGGAAAAAATGTAAATAGAACTTTTGTACACATGAAGGGGAAAAGAGTTGGAAGGAAAGGAGGAAAAGGGACAAAGAAAACGAATGAAGATGTGTTATATACACGTACACACTCCCCATGATGAATGTAATCATTATGTACTGTAAATACGTACTGAGTAGGAGACTTATATTGTCAGTTTGCTCTCGGCCCCATAACTCATGCAGTCAGTCCTTCAGGCTAAAAGGCAGTGGCGGATATAACTCAGAAAAATCATCTACACTCTAGGAAGCAGGAGTTTCATAATTTCAACCCCAGCCTGTGCAACTTAGTGACTTAGTGAGACCCTGTCACAAACTAATAAACAAAGGGGGTTGGGGGTACATCTCAGCGCAAAGGTTCTGAATTCAATCCTCAATGCTGAAAGAGAGTTACAGACAGACAGACAGACAGACAGACAGACACAGAGAGACAGAGAGAGACAGAGAAAGAGAGAGAAGGGAAAGAAAGAAAGAAAACAAATGAAAGTAACTCTAAGCCAGTCTTAGTGGCACATGCCTATAATCTCAGCTATTTGGAAGGCTGAGGCAGGATTGCAAGTTTGAGGCCAGACTGAGTAATTTACGGGACCCTGCTTCAAAATAAACAAAAAAAAATTGAAAAGACTGGGGATATGACCTAGAGGTAGTATGCCCTTGGGTTCAATCCCCAGTACTGTATTGGAAAAGAAATAAGAATTAAGAAAAAGAAAAATACTTTAATGTCTCCAGTCAAATTCTAGGGAACTGAGAACACATAACAATAATTTTTTTCTTGTTGAAGTCACTGGAGTGTTGACTTATCTGTCTCGTGGCTGGTGACAGGCAGGCACTATTTCTGGGGATGTGGCTCTGTCCTTCCTACACATGGCCTGTATGGTGTATGAACAGCATTAAGTGAAAAGGGCTGAAGAACAGTTATTGTCATTAGTAAGAATATTTTCTTAACATCTGCTTTGTGTCCTGTCCTGTGTTGCTATGGGAACAAAAAGAACCACATGTTATGAGCTTCCAACTGGATGGGAGGGTAGAACATAGATCTTTCTGGATTACTCTTAGGATTAGCTTCAAATGAGATACTGACCTGTGGCCCAGGAGTTCAGAGAAAAGATTCAGAATGTAATCTCTACAGGCCAACCTGTTAAGCAAAATTTAGGATTAGGATAGGACCCAGACAGGGTCTTCAGTGACACATGGATACTTGTCAATGCAGGAAAGACACTAAGGCCTGCATATAGATGCATCATGCACCACTACATGCCAGGCCTTGCTTTTGAATGAAATGCAGTAGACTGGAGTTGGGAAGTGTTGCAGGTTGAGTTCTCTGGAAGCAGATACTCAGATGGACATTGGGATTTGATTCAGTTTCTTGTGAGTGCTATAACAAATTACTACAAACTCTGTGGCTCAGAACAATAGAAGTTTATTTTCTCACAGTTTGGGAGGCCAGAAATCTGAATTTAGCTTCACTGGGCTGAAATTAAAGTGTTGTGAAATCCAGCTGGAAGGACAGGGGATATACTACACTCAGGCCACACTTCTCTGGGGGCTTTGGAGGATAGTTTTCCCTTGCCTCTTCTAGCTTCTGGTGGCTGCCTGGGTTCCCAGGCTTGTGGCCCAATCTTGGCCTCCATCTTTACATCACTTCTCTTCTGTCTTCAAACTCCCTCTGCCTCTCTCTTGTAACGATACATGAGATGGCATTCAAGGTCTACCTGTTCTATTCAAGACAAACTCATTCTCCTCTAATTCTTAAATCAGTCACATCTTTTTCCTTGTCAGGTAATCATTGCAGGTTCTGGGGATTCGGATTTGGACATATCTTTCTGGGGAGGGGGTCACTTGTCAGCTTAGTACATGGTGCAAGATGTTTAAGAGGGATCTTTAACCCTTCTTACAACACCTATGAGAAGAATGCAGAGGAAGTAGGATGGGCAGAGAAAATGAGACTGTGGTACAGGCCCAGGAGAGTCCTGATTGGCTTAATAGGAATTTATGGAATGAGAACTGCTTGCCAGAGTTGTAGCTTGGTTAGCCAAACATCCCCCAGCCAAACCCAGTCACTAGATAAGGATATGTCCTAGGAAGGGTGTGACCTTGAACCAAGCCACAGAATGGCTGGGGCAGAGGCTAAAGGGGCTGACAACTAAAGCTGCCCACTGACCACATCCTCATGCTAGAGAGAGAGCTGTTACTTAAAGAGGGACTTGGGAAGCACTCCTCTGGGTCTCCCACACAGAGGGAGTAGCAGAGAGGGTCAGCAGATGGAGTGGTTTGGGGAGAATGTTCCCTGAAGACAGCATCTCAATGGGACCTATATCTTCAGCCATGTTGACAAGAGCAACACATCTGCTCTGACATGAAAGTGTATGAGAAAAAGGATTCTGTGACCTCTGGATGCCATGAAAAGCCACTAGGTGGGGAACCACTTCTAAGCATATGTGGGCCCTGCTTGACATCTATCTGCCCTTCCTTAACTATTGACCTGCACTGCGGATGTGAACACAGCTGCACAAATACAGAATTTGTTTATAATTTATACTAAAATCAAATCTCCCACCAGCCCCCTGAGGGTTGCTTGGGTGGTTCTCTTCTTTGCTCTCCTCCAGAACTCTGTCAAGTTCTCTTTGTTCTGATTCAGGAGGGGCCTGGAGCTGCATTTTTTTGTCTAGGTTCAGCAGAACCAGGTTAAGCGATGATTTTGAAAGAGCATTCTTTACTCTCTCAGGTCTAGAGGTCTATGTAGGTGAGTAGACACAGTGAAGGGTTTAGAGGAGAATTGGTTCAATCCTCACAAAAGGGCTATTTTCTGGACTCTCTGGGGACCTCACTTAAAGTCACTCATCATATGGAAGCATCTTGCACAGGAAGAACACCTGTACCTACAAAGATACACTGGGGCCTGGCTTGCACATCGCAGGATCTCTGCGGCAACCCTTATCCCTCTGTAGGGCCCACAGGGTCTAGAGGTTGTGGTCAGCTGGAAGGACAGAGAACACACTGCATTCAGGTTGGAGGGAGGACTGACTGTGACCATGCAGGTGAGAAGGGTGGTCAGACTTCAGTCTCAGGACCAATCTGAGAGGCAGCCATTGCAATGATTGACCTGTCATCCCCACTGTCATCTTCATTGTCATGGAGCAGTGTCTGGAGCAATCAAAAGGCAAACCTAAAAGGCAACCCAGTAAGCCACAAAACAGGACATTTGTTTTGGGGGGGTCTACCTTTAAATGTGAGTGAGGAAACTAGAACTGGATAGCAGAGGGTGAGAGTCAGAGGCTGATGGAGAAGAAAAGAAGAGCATGGGTTGGTAGTGGGAGTTCTTGGGCTATCCCAGCAGATTACTCTTCCTTCCTTGGCCTCAGTGAGGCTGTGCATAGTGAGGCTGGTTAAGCCAGGTGTTCTGACCTTAAAGGTGCTGATTCAGAGGTAGAAAACAAGAGGTAGACTGAAACGTCCCTGGGGGTAGGGGTTTGGTGAAGAGGCTGAACAAAGACCTAGAAGAGACCCCCACTACTGCTCACAGAGCTGATAACAGTGTGCACGGAGGTGCACAGTCCATGTGGCTGAATATTTAATTTAGAAGGTATAATGCAAACTAACCATTGAGTAGAATATATTCTGTTAGCTGATCTTGAGAAAATAGTTTTACACTGATCTGTGAGGCCAAATTTGAATGAAAATTCTCATACTCTAAGAAGTTGTGCATTGGAGGGCATGATGTGGACAGACCTGAGCCCTGGTGCCCAACTGTGGCTACAGTGAGATGTTCTGCTTCTGTGCCCCAGAGGCTGGGCTCTGAAATCCATCTTTGTAAGACCACATTCTTGAAAGCCTGCTCTGTACAGTTGGGATACTAAGAAGACCCATCTGGAGCTTGGCTTTGCCTTGAATGAAGATACCCTGGCAACCCCTACCCTGGCTTCCTCTCCTTCTCTGGGGTCAGATTGCAGCATGATGTGACAGTCCCCTGAGCCTTTTCTGGTCCATTCTTTGTCTTTCTTACAGGCATTTTCCCTAAGAACATTCTCATCTGTACACTCCTTGCTTGACACGCACTTAGTGAACCACCTGGACTAACAACCTGACCTGTACTGACTCCTCTTCTCTTAGCTCTGGCTCCTTCCTGTACCATGAGGTGTCTCCTGCCTCGGCAGGGGGTAGAGATCATGTGTCCCAGGCCCCCCGAATTTCTTCTTTCATCATCATTGAGAGTCTGGTAGCAAACAAGGGAAGTGGAAGCTCAAAGACATCACGTGAGTGTCCGCACAGGGTCTTCTGATACCCACTCTGAGGCTCTCCCATGATGTTTCAGCTAATTGAGGCAATCATATGATGTTGCACAATTTTTCTCCTTAGTTCCAGTGTTCCTCAGAGCCTGAAAAATCAATATATTTCTCTTGATATTTGTAGTGGAGCTGCTGCTTTGAAACTGGCAGCAGCCCAGTGGGTGGGGTTTGGGAGAGGAAGGATAAAAGGCATTGTCCTCTTGGGTCAGCTAGGACTCCAGATTCTCAGAACCTATCACTGTACTTGCAGTCTGGGTAGCGGTAGGCAAATCTCGGGTCACAGGTTCTCAGGGGCCTCAAGATGTCCTTCAGTTGGATGGCAGCCTGGAGGACCTCTGGGTCTGGACGGGTGCTCTCACCACAGTGAGTGAGAGCCAAGTCTATCTCCTCTTGCACTGGGGAGGGGAACTTCCCCTGGAGAAGTAGAGGTAGCAACTGCTGACACACCAGCAGCAGGCTATGTTTCTCAGAGATGGTGTCACAGGAAGGCAGCTGAGTCTGGCACCCAGAAACCAGGCAGCTAAAAATGTCTTGGTTCTTTCTGGTCCTGGTGGTTGTTTGGATGCCTGGAAAAAAAAAAGGAAAATATCACACACCTCAAACCCTGATCTCCTTGGGAGAAGACACCACTAACTAGACTTGCCGGGGGAAGTATATTGGTTTTCTCACATTTCCTTGTCACCAGGAGATTAAGGATCCAAGGGCACAATAGTTCCTTCTGACAACAACATGGAAAGAACTCTCTGCTATAATAGGTTGAGCCCTGAACTTGGAAAATACACTTATTCCTACTAGAAGGCAGGATATAGTTATATGAGTCATACTGATACTGTTATTCTCCAATCATTACTAAATTAGGGAACTCAGGAAATTATTAGGACTGGTTTTGTTTTCTCTTTTAAAGCATAAACTCAGGAAAAATAACAGGCAATCCAGAATATGTATTTAGCAGGTTGGTATGGAAGTAATATTCAGTGACTTATGTAGCCTGAATATTCTGGAATCAGCCTGAGTTTTTTCTTACTGGATTCATCTTAATAAAGGTAAATTGGTAAATAAATAAGTGTGGCTTAATTTCTCTATCTTTGTGGACTTCCATATATAAATGAGATCAGAAAGGAAATCCTCTGCCCTATTATTGAGCTTAAAAACTTGATCACCATGAGAAATGGGGATTTTAAAGGGTTCTAAATGCTGGATAAGCTTTTGCACACAGTGAGAAACATGATTCACTCATGTACCTCATTGGGTTCCATATTTTTTAATTTCAAAGTTTTATGAAAAACAAATGTGCCAATATGGATTGTAAAATGTACCAGTGAATCAGCCAAGTATTTATGTTTTAGATCAAAGCTAAAAGTATCTGATAAGAAAGGTTCTGAGGGATAGACGAGCCCAGGAGTTGTGTGTGTGAGCAGGACCAGAGAAGGTTCCTAGGCCACATAGACCCAGGCCAACTGCATTGGGGGGGTGCAGTTGAGGATGAGCCACTACAGACAATGCCCCTTGTGGACAAGGACAAATTCACTTCCCCTTTGGAGCTGGATCAGAAATTCAGAGCAGGATGAGGGACATTTTAAAGGACATCGAATATTTTCTGAACTTGAATTGTTCTCACTGTGACATGCAGAGACTGAAAAAGCCCAATAGTGTGACCTCCAGTCACTCCTTAGCTATTGTCACCCTGACTTTCCCCTTGGCTGCTGAGTCAGGCCCATGCTGGATACCTTCCAGCTTGTCGATGACACCCAGAGCACTGGCATCCCGGATGAACAGATGCCCATTGTTAAAGATGCCAAACATGCTTGCATCAATATGGGTGAAGTAGAAGAAATAGTTCAAATCGTTGCTCCTCAGGGACTCCAGGACACCAAGGAGCTGATAGGCGAGGTCAGCTGCCCGGTCAGGGGGTGCGTCATAGAATTCCTGCAGTGGCGTGGTGCTGGTACTGATGAGGAGTCTGCCACAGGAACCCAGGTACTTGGGCAGTGGCCAGCCCTCCGCCCCAGGGAAGATCTGTCAGGTCAAAGGGAGCAAGCATTAGCGAATGTATGAGAAAAATCTCATGGAGACAGCTCTTGCTCTGTCTCTAATGGAATGCATACAGGGAAATCAGCCTTCACAGGCATCCTTGGTTTCAAAAACCACTGGGAAAGTGTCTCTTCAAATTTGTTATACTTGGACATGGCAATACCCCACACCCTAATTTTATTGTTGTGGATGGCAAGATTCAGGAAGGAGGCTGCTCTCATTTTGGTTGTATTTTTCAACATTTTCAAGAAGGGCATGAAAATGTTAATGGACCTGCTATAATTTTCAATGATATTCAGGTTTCAGGGGAGTATGTTTAAGTGTTGTACCATTGAAAAAAAGTAGTACTAGTCTTTGAGATTTCATAGCTATCACTGTTTAGGAAGAAGCTAAGAGAAAGATTGATTGAAAGAAAAATACTTTTAAAGAATAATGGTGCAATGTGTGTGCAGAGGCTTATGCCTATAGTCCCAGCTGTTCAGGAAACTGAGACAGAAGGATCCCTTGACCAGTCTGAGCAGTTTAGTGAGCCCCCTTTTCCAGTATCAAGAAACAAAACAAAACATAAAACCACCAAATATTAAAATAACAGTGCAGTTTCTTGGTTCTTGGATAGGACAAAAATCATGAAGGTGGCCCTAATATAATTTAAGGCTCTAAATCTCTATATCTTTCTCCTGCTACTCTTGGGCATATCTGTCTGTTTGGGGCAACCACATATTCACAGAGGTTCGTCAACTGATCAGAACCTTCCAGAAGGTTAACACTGCTGGCCTAGGGAAGCATAGCTTGGTCTGACTCCTTGTCAGACCTCCAAACTTGCCAGTTTGTGATGCAGAAAAAAAGGTAGTGAATCCTGGCTGGTCTTTTCTTGACCAATGATTAAAGCAGTTGATTCTAGTAGGGTTTCGTTCAACTATGGGGAAAATAACAAAAACTGTAAATACCCGACACTCTTTCCTTTGTTCTCCTTCTTATAGAAATAAAGTTGGGCCGAGGGTAGTTCAGTGGTAGAGTGCTTGCCTAGCATGAAAAAGGCCCTGGGTTCCATTCCCAACACTGTGAAAACAACAAAACAGTCATCTTTCTTTGACAATTTTCTGTGGCCTTCTGTCCATTTTGAGTCCCATTATGAAGAACCCATGCCCATCTGCTTTTTTGAGTTTTCCCTGAACAGAGGGGAACCTTTCTTGTTATGTGCCTTGATGGGAGATCGGAGGCCGGCTGTCACCTTCTAAATGTGCAGCTAAGTGTGGTGGTGCATGCCTGCTATCCCAGCACTCTTCAAAGCTGAGGCAGGAGGATTGCAAATTCCAGCACAGCCTGGGTAACTTAGCAGCTTGGTGAAACCCTGTCTCAAAATCAATCAATCAATCAATCAATCAGTCAGTCAGTCAATCAAATAGGCTGAGGATGAAGCTCAGAGGAAAGGCCCAGGTTCAATCCCAGTACCATAAAAATAAATAAACAAACAAATAAACAAACAAACAGATGGGCAATGGCTGTACACTATGCTGTTTGTAGGTGATGCCCAGGGTTGAGTGTACTATCTCAGCCCTCTGGTCCTAGCCCAGGACTCTCAGGAGCTGTAGCCATGGTCTACTGCCATCAGCCCAAGTTAGAACAACTGGAAACAGACCTTTGTGAATGCAGGACAAAGAACAATTCCTTCTCTGCTGCTAGTATTGCAAATGTCAGTGTTACCAGGCAGGACTTTGTATGTACAGCACAGCCTCAGACATCAAACAGTTCTGGGTTTGGGTTCCATCTACAACACTGTGTAAGTGACTTTGCCAAGTCATTTCATATCTCTGCGTCCCACTTAACCTCTAGAAAAGGAGACAGTATTATTCCCAGGGGGTCATTGTGAGTTTTAGCTGACATAATGGTATGACACTCAACACAATACCTGACATGCAGCTGGTGCTCAATAAAAGAGAGGTGTCATTGGGTATGTATTCAGCTGTCATCCCTTGGGCCAATATTTATAAACTTTGGTGGCTCCTTTCTCCTCTACCTGCATCTTTCCCCTTTTCCCCCTCTCCTTCTGCCTCTTCTCCTTCCTCTCCCTCTCCTTTTTCTCCTCCTTCTTTTTCTGTTTCCTGTGTCTCCCTTCCACATCATAGTTTGCTTTGTGTCCATTATGTGATCTATGTGCCCTGAGCCTTTGGGTCAAGAGGATTGGGCTCTCATCTTACACAGATGTTTGCATGGTAAACATCTGTCTCTGTCACTGGAATGGAAGTTGCCTGAAGATAAGAACACCACGCCTTCACAAACACTCACTGATTTGACCATTCCCCTATTGATGGACATCTAGGTTACTTCCTTTTTCCCCTCTCCTTTCCAAGTATAGCTGCAAGGCTCATCTCTGGATGAGTCATTCTTTGGCTACTTTTCCATCTCCTGAGCTGGTTCAAATCTGATCTTTGAGGCACTGGTCAAAGTTGCCTTCCTTCACAAAGCCCTTCAACTACTTCCAAGAGTGAAGGCAAATCTTTCAATATTGTTGGTGGGAGTGTAAACTGGTACAACCACTGTGGAAATCAGTATGGAGATTCCACAAAAACAAAAACAAGCAATTTTGTTTGACCCATCTATCTCCCTTCTAATATCTTCCCCAAAGAGTTAAAGGCATCACATTACAGTGCTACATGCATATCTGTATTTATAGCAGCACAATTCACAATAGTTAAAACTTGGAAGCAGCCTATATGTCCATCAACAGATGAATGGATAAAGAAAATGTGATATTTATACACAGTGGAGTACTACTCAGCCTTAAAGAAGGATGAATTTGAAACATTTGTAGGATGATGGATGCATCTTGAGACCATGATGCTAAGAAAAATAAATTAGACACAGAAGGTTAAATATTGCATGGTTTCTCATATGAGAAACTCAACGTATAACTCATAATTTAAAGAACAAAATAAAGGATAGATGATAGAAAACAGGAAGACAGACTTTGGGGAGATGGGAAGAGGATCTGGGAATGGGGAAGATGGGAGGGAGTGCAGAGGCAGCGAAGGAGAAGTAAAAAGGGTTAAGATGCAAAAGTGCCAATTCCCCAAGATGAATGTGTTTATTATGCTTGGCAAACAGATACAAAAAATACAATTTTTTTTAAAAAAAAAGCAGTAAAGGTGGCTATGGTCCCTTCCTACCCATATTCCCAGCCTTTCCTCTGCAGCAGCCATAGAGCTTTCACATTGCAGAAACCAACAAATACTGAATGCAGTAAGGTACCACCACAAGCCAGTAGCTCCAAAGTGTACAGTAAAGAGGGAGACAAAGATCGACCTGGGGCCTACCTCTGGGAATTGTTGACCAGCCCTCAACCTGAAGGGCTTGCGGAGTCTCCGTACCTGTAGGAGGATGGGGTGCGTGTTAATAGCCAGCGTGTAGAGCAGACGCAACTTGTCCCGGTCAGTGAAGTGGTCCATGAAGATGCTGCCAGCATCAGCCACCTCAGCATAGCGCCGGACCACGCGGTCCAGGAGTCGCTGGGACGGGCAGCGCAGGAGAGGGCTGGGCAGGCCCTGCGAGCACATGGGAGACACCCCAGTGAGAGAATGGGTACTGAGCACTAGTAGATTCTCTTGGTGGGGGAGACTGCTGGGTGCAGGATTGAGGGAGCTGTTGGGTGTGGGGAGAGACTCTGGGCAGTGGGGG
>PVJX010038221.1:0-16447 GCA_004027295.1 Dolichotis patagonum
TAAAGGGGGTAAAATTAAACACAACAAAACAGAACAGAATGGGACATAAGAAAGCATAAATTTCAAAGCTAGACAACCAGAGATCTTCACTATCTGTCATATTGTCTCTTGTTTTCTTCCAAATGGTTGTCCTTATCTTTGCATATGGAGAGCTCATACTAAATAACATAGCCAATCTTTTCACAAGATGTGTAGTTCATTGGCTCCCACTTGCTAGGCAGGGGGGGAGGGGGAGGAGGGACACGGGATGGGGGACAGGACGACATGAGATGTCTGATTCTCAGCCCACACGCAGGCAGGATCACAGTCGGCCCCCAGAGACGGGAAGAGTTCCTTGTTGTCCCGGCACCCCGAATCAAGCGCATGGTGCAGGTCCCGATGCGCCAGGATCTCTCTCCTTCAGGCCACTGAAAGTCTGCCACACTCTCAGCTGCCCCCAGGGAAAGGGGGAGTTCCTGAACACAGGAATTTTGAATTGAGCTACATCTCCAGCCTTTTTATTATTTTTTGAGATAGAGTTTTACTAAGTTGCTTGAGTTGGGCTAGAACTCTCCCAGAGTGTTGGAGTTAAAGACATGCATGAGCCATCATGCTTTGCGTCCATTTTTTTTTTTTTTTTTTAATATAAGGGAAACAGCTAAGAACTAAACACAGAGTTCTTGGGAATTGAGAACTGTAGTATTGTTATCAACTCAGAATAAGCCTCATGCCAAGTGTGGAGGCACACACCTGATATCCCAGCACTTGAGAGACTGAGGCAGGAAGATCATTGTGAGTTCGAAACCAGCCTGAGCTACAAAGTGAGCTCAAGGCCAGCCTGAACTGCATAGTGAGACTCTGTCTCAAAAAGCAAAAAAACAAAACAAAACAAAACAAAAATACTAACCAACCAAACAGACAAACAGAATAAATAAGCCTCAGGAAACTAAAGAGGGAACTGTGAAAACAAATTAAATCAAATATCTTGATTTAGTCTTTCATGTTCCAGGATATAGGACTTTTTAAATTTATATAGTCAGGAATAACATTAGTAGAGAACAACTATTTAACAGGTTATTGCAGAGTCATAAGAGTCTTTTTTCTCTTCCTCCAAACCTCTGTTTTGTTAATTTGAATAAGTTCTATTGGTTTTATGGACTATTGCCTTTTTGCCTCCTAGTATCAAGAGGCCTTTCCTTTCTGGGAACTGTAGATTGTTAACCACGTGGTTCTTCACTTGGGCAGTTTTGTCCCCTCCTTTTCCTAGGGTCACTTGAAAATATCTGCAGACATTTTTAGTTGCCACCATATGAGGGAGAGGAGGAGTAGGATACATTGCCTCTTGCTTTTACTTGGGTAGAGGCCAGGATGTTGTTAAACAGTCTGCAGTGCCCAGGTCAACTGCTTACAGAAAGGAATTATTGAGACCAAATTGTTGGTGGTGCCATGTTTGACGTGTACATCCCAGAGAGCCTTGTAGACTTGCAGCCCATTTTTCCTTTATCTTCCAAGACTTGAGAGACCATGGAAGTTAAAGACTGATAGTTGAAAATCAGCAATCTTTTTTAAAGCTAAACTAGTCATGATACTTTACTGGAAAGTAGATTAAAAAAAATTGTACTATTTCATTGTGATTAGTCTGCCTACATAGTAAAACTGAAGGTGTAATATCAAGAATGACACTTAGCCTCAGGCAAAACTATCTGTGATTAGAATGACCCTAGTTCCCACTCCCTTATCATTCTATCTGCTACTCTTTCCCAGCGGGTCTGGATGCAGCCTCTCTGTTTTCCTTTCACTAGAACAGTGGCTAATGAGAGTTGGCCTCAGGGGTGAAAGCTGTTTGCCATTTCTCCCTTAAGAGGCTTCTTCACTCAGACTGGCTCAGTATAAACATCCCTCACCAGGGTGCTATTGCCTTCCCTGTCCTCCCCACTAGGAAGTCATAGTGAGGTCTTCCAGAGATGATTTCTTTTTAGCCTTTGTTTTCTAAAATGTCTTTATTTTTATGAGTTTTGTGTTTGTTTGCTGCAGGCTTATAGATGACCAGTTTGTTCTTCAAGCATCTTTTAAGCGTTTTGAAGATGTCATTCCATTGTCATTTGATCTTAGTGTTTCTGATAACAAATCAGCTGTCATTCTTTGTTGCTCTTGGTGTATAAATTGCTTCCCTCATCCCATCTGTCTGCTTTTAGGGTTTAGTCTTGATCTTTGTTTTGTAGCAGTTGACTTTGAAGTTTTTATTTGTTTTTCTTTGTATTTATCTGGCTTAGGGTTCTCTGAGCATCTTGGATCTATGGGTTAATATATCTTTTTTTCTTTTTTGATACTAGGAATCAAACTCACGACTTTGCACTTGCCAGGCAAGTTCTGTGCTGCTGAGCTATAGTCCCAGCCCCATCTCATTAATTTTTGAAAATTCTTACATGTTCTTCTACCATGTTATTTCACTTTTCCTCTAGAACAGGTATTATAGGTTGAGATTGTCTCAGATATTGGATGTTGTATTCCAGTTTCCTTCACTCTTTTTCTCCATTTTAGTTGGAATAATTCCTTTAAGTCTCCAAATCCCTTCTCTGTTCCTGGTTTTAACCCGTCTTTTCTGCTAAAATCTTTCTTGTTTCTGGACAGTTCTAAAGTCCCTGCAAGGTAGATCCATTCATTACCTTAACTAGCTTTGGGTCCGATTGCTGACTCTACTGCTTCAGTGATGTATCACGTTTTCCTGTGGTGATTTCTCACTGAGTGACAGATGTGAAAGTAAGAATGGCATGCTCCTTCTGCCTGCCAAGTAGCATGGGGATGTCAGTGTCACTTTGTGAGCGTGGGCTTTGTTGTGGGGTCAGCATTTTCCCTTTGGCAGTTCCTGTTTATCTCTGGGCTCCTGCCTTCCCTCACACTGAGGCCTTGTATACCTGGACAGAGGATTCTTCCCGCCCTCTGGCCTTTCTGTATAGGGGAAGACCTCTGCATGACACTTATTTTAATGCTGAGTCCTACAAGATTTTTTTCAGGTTTCTCTTTGTGGCCCCTTAGCAGGCTTTATATTCTTTGCCTCAGCCTCAGAGGTAGGGTGTCTCAGTGCTGCCTTTCCTACTGTGCATGGTGGCAGCCTTCTGCTATGCATTGTAAGGCCCAGAGTCCCTGAAGGTTTTTCTGCCTTGTCTGGGAGTTACATGCCTCTATGCTGAAAGGGCAGTTTCATCTCAGCCATGTCACCTTGTGTCTGTTGTCCTCACATTCTTACTCACCTCTGTGTTCCTTACCTTTGTGTGCTTGGTTGGGTTTTTTCCTTGTTTGTTTGTTTTTTGTACTGGGGCTCAAACTCATGACTGCATTTGCCAGGCCCATGTTTGCTCTTACACTATCCAGAATCTGTGCTTTCAGTTCATTCATTAGGACTGATCAGCCAGCCCCAGTTTTCAGAAAACTTTTCTCATCTCTTAGGTTTGTGTTCAGGGTTCCGCGTGTCATCTCTGTAACCTTCTGCAAAGTGATTTAACTGCTTTGTGCCTGGGTGTCTAATCTCTACACTGAGCATTGTGATTGTACTAATTTCATGGTGATTTTGAGGATTAAATGGTTTAATAGGTGTTAAGTATTTACCTTACTTTCCTCATTGTTAGGACACAATACACAACACTACAAATTAAAGGAGGAAAAGTTTATTATGGCTCACAGTTTGTAGAGGTTTCAGTTCATACTCGGCTGGTTCCAAGGCTGGGTGGCGCAGCAGTGCATCACAGAGGAGGCTTGCTTGCGGCGTGGTGGTGAAGCAGAGACAGAGCAATGGAGGAGGGAGGCAGAGAGACTCATCCAGGCCTCACTCCGGTACTCCACCACCTCCAGCCAGGCTTCATCTTCCAACATCACATTTAGTGTAACATTCATCAGGGGACTAAGCCACTGATGGGTGTCACTCCCCCATGATCCAGTCATCTCCCGAATGCCCCACCTATGAGCATGAGGCTTTAGGGAGATATCCAGATGTAAATCATAGTACAGTCATATGTGTTAGGTGATTAAGAGCAAGGTCTTTAGAATAATACTGAGTTAGTCTTGGGTGAGTCTGTTAACTTCTTTGCCTCAGTTTTCCTTATCTGTACATAGAGACAAAAGTACTTCACAGAATTACCGTGAACTTTAATGCAGTTACTTGCAGACCTTCTGGAACAGTGCTGAGCATGCGATTGAGCTCAGTAGGTCAGGCTGTGATGATGACAGTTGAGAAGCGTCCTGTTCTTTCCTTGTTGTTGGAGCAGTCACTTACTGCACTGGAATAAAATGGTTTATTTTCCTCGATAGTCCTCGAGCTCTGTCAAGGGCAGGGGCTGAGTCTCTTACTCAGGATGGCTCATGGAAGGGAACCAAACAAATATTTGTCCAGTGACTAACTACATTAAAAGGTTAGTGGCATGACAACAGCCTGTGGTTTAATTCCACGCTGTGCTGCATAGCTCCACTCAGTTAACCTTGAATTATTCTGAGAATCCTTTCAAGAAAAAAAAACCTTGTTTTTTAAAAAAATAAGTTTTCTTTTTTGACTCATCTGCACTGTCCTTTCATCAAGCACTGTTTTCTTTGACCTTTAAAAGAGAGCAAGTAAAGATTTATGGGCTTCCCCACCCAGAATCTACTTGTCATCCTTTAAAAGCTGCCTCACCCTGATTTTCCAGGTGAATAGTTTTTTTCCCTTCAGTTTTGTGCCCAGCATGAAACCTAGAACTTTCTGGGCCGTGTCTGTGATGTGTAGTCATTGTCCAGGTTCTCAGGATTGTATGCCTTGCAAGCACGGTATCCAGCACTTCTTGTGCATAGAGATACGCTCTTCCATTTGCCAAGCAGCTCTAAGGGTTTCAAACTGTTTCTTTGGCTGTTTTGTTGTAGTGTCTTAAAAGTTATGTGAGGCTTTTGATGGAAATAGAAAGTGAGGCACAGGAAGGTGAAGGGAATGTGTTTTTAGATCATATAGTTTGTGGTTGAGCTCGGAGCAGAATTTAGAAGCATGACAGTTTAAGACAAACCCAAATTTGTTCTGTGATGTTGAAATTACTGTGTTACTGAGGGCTCAAAGCTGTTTCATGTTGTGTCATTTATTTAATGGATGTCTGCCTCAGTTTCTAGACACATAAAACAGTAAAGATAAAAATTGCTCTGTAAGGGTACCTATAATAAAATTAAATATATGTGAAAGTGCTTTCATAAGAGAAAATAATGTAAAATATTACCCTTTAAGTACTTTTTAAAAATACTAGTATCAGAAATTGGTATTAAATGATAAGGTCTTTTGATGAACTATGTTCGTCTCTATGAATTCCAGTTTTTGTGCTTAATTTCTGTTGACCAGAGCGCACTTTGTATTTTATAAATATTCCTGATACTTTCTGAAGAGTTTTTCAAATTGATAGTTTATAGTCAGTTGTTGTGCTATACTATTTCTTTTAAAATAGATGCGTGTCTTCGGCCAGGGTCAGAGTTAGGGCTCTTGATCGTTGTTCTTTTCTGTGCCCTGGATAGCTGCATAGGCTTCCAAGTGATTTTCTTACCTCAGTCATGTGTGCTGCTGTTATCAGAATTTTCATTCAGAAACATCGTGCTCTCCATGATTTAAACCCATCAGTGGCTCCCTATTATCTCTAGGTCCTTAGCAGGCAAAAACCTTTCTGTGTAACCAGATGCTCTGTGCCCGTGCTTTTTGATTGTCCTGATTCATTTGAGGACTGGGGACTGCTTCTTGGGAAACCTTCCTGGCCACCCAGACCTTTACTGCCTGTGGCCTGTAACACTCTGAACAAGGTTGTTTACATGTATGCCTTTTCCTTGAACTTCCCAGGGGTGTCTTCTCTTTTTTACCTCTAGTTCTCAGCAGTGAGAATACCATTAAGTACTGGGTGAATAAATGGAGATCGAAGATCTAAAAGGCCTTGTAGCAGATTCATTCTGGGATGGCTGCTTTATTGTTACAGAATGGCCCTAGGGCCCTGTGAATGCACGCAGGGGAACTGCTGGTGCAAGCGTTTTCACAGCCTCCTTACAAGCACTGATGCACAGCAGGTTAAGACATTGATCCTTTGATGGAGGGCTTTGCAAATGCACCACGGGTTCTGTCTGAGTTTGTGTTTATTGTGTGCCTCTTTGGAGGCCTCCATCCGACATGGCATTATCACAGTCAGCCCTCTGTTTTAATTGAACAGCCTGGTGTGCTCCTGCTGTAAGTTGGACATGCTTTTTTGTCTTTGTGTAATCTGGGCTTAACGGGAACAACTTCCAGAGACAAGCTAGAACTGCCTGATTGCTGTACTTAGGAAAGGTCATTCTTAGATAAGATTTATCTTGGTTGTACCTCTCAGAATAGTTAATGCCCCATTTGCTAGGTGCCAGGGACCATGATACATAAGAGAAATGAGAGAAATGGTAACTAGGGTTATGTTCCTAAAAAACCACTGTGGAGGTGGTATTATTATTTCTATCTTATAATTAGGATTGCTCACCTCTTACACTGGAACAATGAGCTTTCACAGTTGTAACACAATTAGGGATGCCCTGGCTTCACAGTTAGGTGTGTCTCACTCTAGAACCCTCTCTTAGCTCTTGCCATAGTCAGTGCCCTTATTTTCTCCTTGAGATAAAGCTTACAAATTTCTTATCGCTTAGTGACTGCTGTGAAGACAAAGAAGGAGTGGATCCTCTGTGACTGCAGCATGTGAGCCGTATCCATGCAGTGCTGATTTGGGAAGAACATGTCTACAGCTCGGGCCAATCTGTGCTGCTTGCTGCTTCCTCTGTGATGGCCAATAGTGTTGGTTGTTTAAGCCTCTGTTGCCGTGATTTTCATTGCCAACTCTTTAATAAAGAGGGCCAGGGCTTACCCCAGACGGATAGATCCTGTTTGTTGTGGCTGGGTTGAGGTCCAGACATTGGTGTTAGTATTATTTTTAAACCGTCGACATGCATTGCTTAAGGACAGGGACACATTCTGAGAAATGCTGTGTGGTTTGTAATTTAAATATATATGTGTACACGCACAGATGCACACAACACGTATGTGTACATATAATTATCCTGTTGCTTCTGGGCCATAATGGATGAAACAGCAGAGATTAAATTAAGCACAAGAGGAAACGGACGCAGTCAGGAGACACTGTAAACACAAGATGTATGAGCTGCTGCTGGCATTAAACTATTTTATAATAAAGTTTTTATTAGAAGAAGTACATTCTAAAATACCCATTAAAAGCACAGCAAATAAAATAATAACAGCAGTAGTTGTTTATTATCATTTCCAAGCATTATGTGATGTGTGTATATATGCTCTGCTCTTTACTCGGTGGGCAGTACAGTGGGTTTGTTTACACCAACATTATCACAGGTATATGAGAAATATTGCCTCACAGCAGTGCCAAGTCACTAGGTGACAAGAATTTTTAGTGTCATTAGAGTCTTATGGGACTACCCTTGGATATGTGGTCGATTATTGACTGAAATGTGATTATGAAACATGTGACACTACATTTTATTCATAAATTTCTCCCATTTAAAAAAATTTTATTATTTTTAAAAACTTTTATTAAGTTTATTGGTACATTTTAGGTATGCGTATTCATTTTTTACATGTATAATTCAGTGCTTTTTTAGTAAATTTACTGAGTTGTGTCACCATGACCACAATCCAAGTTTAGAACATTTTTTTTGTCACCTCAGATAAGATCCCTTGTCTTCTTTCACCGTTAAGCTCTATTCCGTCCCACCCCGCTGACCACTCAGTTTCTACCTCTGTAACAGCAGTGACCTTTTCTGGCTGCTTTGTATAGATGGCTGGCTCTCTCTCTCTCTTTTTCTCTCTCCTTCCCTTCTTCCTTCTTTTCTTCCTTCCATTCATTGTTGTTGTTATATCCTTGTGATACATAGTAATTACACTCATCTCAGGGAATTACTGTAGTACATACACCTATTGCATCTCACTCCTCTCCGTCTGTATTATTTTCACAGCTCCTGGAAACATTTATAATGAGTAGCCAAAATTGAGATCTGCAGTTTCCTGGGTTTTTATCATTACCATTTCCTGGGTTCAGAGAGGCTCAGGAAAACAATAGGAGCCTACGTACCAAGGCTGGTTTTTGTTAAGCTGTGAACTAAATAGAACCTTGTTAACTGCACTGAGAATTGAATGATCATTTATAACCTTATGGGAACATACTTTTCAGTGGCAAGATGTTAAGGAGAACCTATCTCAAGGTTCCAGTGCCTCCCTGTTATTGGTAACAGTACTCAGTCAGTCCAGTTGTGGAGAGCTAAAGCATCTGACTTTCTTCGGCTTGTCCTTATCACTTTTTTCAGGTTTTTTTTTTTTGAGGAGTGCGGGGGGTGGTGGATCTAGGGGTTGAATTAGAGCCCCTCACATATTAGGCAGGCATTCAACTACGGAGCCCAGTGCTCACCTTAACACTAGCTGTAGTTTTTTGTGAGTGTGACTTTTCAGTTCCTTGCCTTACCACAGCAATAAACTGGACCCTCTTCCTGTAATTTCTCCCTGTAGGTATTAGCTCTATATGTACTGTACTATCCACATTGCAGTAGTTGCAAAATATTTCCTACCTATTTTTTGACTGCTTACATAAATGTGAAATAAACTCAGCTGCCTCCAGGTCCAAGCAGGTACCATAAATGACTAAAGTAGGCTGGGAAATGAGGCACTTGCAAGTCCCCTGAGAGATCATTGAGGGAAATTGCAAAGTGTGGTTGGTGGCCAAGAAGTTTCTTCAGACTTTTGCCACAAGCAGGAATTACTGGTGGTGCTTTGAGACTTACATCACATGATTAGAGTAGGGTTAGAGACAGATTCTATTTCATGTGCTGGGGGAAAAAAAGCCAACTGGCCAAACAAAAAACTGCATGGATAAGCTTCCATGTCTAGGAAAATGATAAAAGTACCATTCAATTTCTTTTAAAACATAACTCTGCATCTTAGTCATTGATTGGAATTCAGATAATATTATGAAGGTTAAATTTAATAAGGAGTTTCTTATTGTTTTTTAAAGTAAAAACAGGGCCGGGGATTTAGCTCAGCGGCAAAAAGGCCAGCCTGGCAAGTGTGAGGTTGTGAGTTCAAAACCTGGTACCAAAAAAAAAAAAAAAGTAAAACCAGAAAAATGGAAGAAGATATAGGTACGTGGGCAGAATCCCATCATTTAGGGAGGTAACTTAGATCTATTTTCCCACATCCCATTGCTAAAATATTTTGTTTGATCATCTTTTTCCCTCAGAAATATCCTTTTTCTTTTATGTCTTATGTATGGGAAACAGCATGCTTATTTTTTCTAATATTATGCCTCTACAATTCTTAAGACTTTCTAAACTACTTTGTGGAATGTGTAGCAAATTGCTTCCATGTATGAAGTGTCAGACGGTCCTTTATTTTTAAAATCCAATTAAGTAGATTTCAGATTTCTTCTCAAAATTTAAGAGGGCATTTGATCTAATGACATAACACTGCAAGATTCACTCCCCAGTCTTCCAGCTCACTATAAAATGAAATGACTGCACCAGCTCAGCACAAAGGCCCAAGTGGATTTTGGAAACACTTGTAACTGTAGATGACGGTATTAGACAAAATTGGATTCCCAGCAGAATGAAATATACTTAACTGTGGATGCGGATATGAGGCTGATCTGGGGTGTGTTTTCTCTTCCTTAACGTTCTGCCACATAAACAAAAAAGTAGCTTCCAAGATGAACGTGGGTCCTGTGACTGCAAATTACACTGTGCACAGTAATGGTGACCTATGACCAGTATTGAGATTAGTTGATCAGTCATGGGTTATCTTCTTCCTCACAAATCCGTTGAGATGTTTCCAAGTAACCAGAGTTTAAAGTCAGTTTATTAAAAATTTCCTCAGTGCCCCATTTTGTAAAAACGTTAATTATAAAAACCAACAGAAGCTGGGCATGGTGGCGCACACCTGTAATCCCAGCACTTGGAAGGCTGAAGCAGGAGGAGCGTTGTGAGTTCAAGACCAGCCTGGGCTACAAAGTAATCTTGTGTGGAATCTGTAAATCAAAGAATAATAGCATTGTGATCTCCAGGGCATTGGGCATCATTGAAGTTTGATACTGGTATCTGTGCCCAGCCTCATGTTTGCCGTGCCCAGAAGAGAGTCCCTGAGCACACAAGAGAGTCCCTAGAAAGACAAGCTCCATTTTTGAGGACTCAGATGGCCGAAGAAACTGGAAAAGGACAGTTTGAGAGTTTTTAAAAAGCCAGCATCTCTGTCTCTGAAGTACTGGCTGGGAAAGTATAGAAATTCCCCTCCAAATAAGAAGGATTTGGATTTTGGAAGTGATTAAGGAGGATTGACATTTCTTGGGAAAACATACTTAACTAGTGCCCAACGCTGAGGGGGTCAGCAAACTCTGGCCTATGGGCCAAATCCAGATACTACAGGCTCAGAATAGTTCTTACATTTTTAAATGGTTAGAAAAAGTTTAAAAAGCAGTAGTGTTTTGTGACACATGAAAATCAGGCGAAATTCAGAATTCAACGTTCATGAATTTTGATTGAACGTAATCGGGTTCTTTCATTGATGTGTTATCTGTGATTACTGTTGGGCTGCAGAGCTGAGTGCTCACGTAGAGGTGGTACGGTCTGCAGGTCTAAAATATTTATTTATTTTTCAAGAAATGTTTGCTGAACCTTTATATAAAGAATTGTGTTTATTTGATCTTGTCCTGAAATATGTTTATGAATAAAGACCAGAAAGAAAATAATAAGCATAATAGTTCAGTGTTTTGCAGGGGCAGTAGATGTTCTGTGGAGGTGGGTAGGTAGAAGAAAGGCATATTTTTTTTATTTTTTATTTTTTTATTTTTTTGGTATTGGAAATTGAACTCAGGACCATGCACTTGCCAGGGAGGCACTTCTGCCACTGAGCTATATCCCCATCCCTAAGATGCGTATTTAATTTCTGTCACCAATGTTACCGGTACTGTCCTGTGCCTCCACACTGGGATTGCATTATCAGGGTCAGCCACCCCCAACCATTTTGGAAACTACTTTTTTGTTTATGTGGCAGAATGTTAAGGAAGAGAAAACACACCCCAGATCAGCCTCACATCCCAGGCCTTGAAGTGATTCTGAAAAGCCAGCTCACCAGGTTCCCACCACTTCCTGTGAGAATCACTGCTGCAGATCATTTTCTGTAAATAGCCCGATCATGAATATTTCAAGTTCTTCATGCCAGGTCACTGTCTCATTAACTCAGCTCTGCCCTGGTGGCCTGAAAGGAGCCACAGATAATAACATCAGCAAGTGAGCCTGGCTGTGTTCCAGTAAAACTTTGTGTGCCTGACATTTGAATTTCATATAATTTTCATGTGCTACAAAATACGTCTTTTTTTTTTTTTTTTTTTTTTTTGCCCCTAACCATTGAAAAATAAAACCATTTACCTTCCCTAGTCACACAGAAATGAGCCATAAGTTAGGTTTAGCTTGCAGGTGTAATTTGCTGTCCCCTGGGACCTGATAGTGAGTTCCCCAAATCCCTTTTCACTGGTGGAGTGGTCCTCGGCAAATTACCCTGAGAGCCTCATTTTCCACAGCTGTAAAATGGAGTGACCGTAGCTCCCACCTCACAGGGTGAATGTTAGAATTAAAATACCTAATGGGGTAATAGGAAGCACCCACCAAATGTTGACTGCAGTTGTCCTTGGCTACTGTGAAAGCTGGTAGGTATGGATGGGGGGGTCTTCAGTCCAATACTATTGAATAGATTAAATAAGAGAATGGTGCTTCCTTGATTCACACAGTTAAGATTAATTTAACTACAGGGGTGACACATCTACACGATTACCTATCTACAGCCCTAACAAAACACTGAGGTAGAGTTGTGGATCTGTGTTCTGACCTGTAAGGATGTCCCTCATATGTGTCTGTCTACCTCTACAGGTGTGTGATGTATGTAATGTATCCATATGTGTGTAAATGTGTTACTGAAATGAGTTTCTCAGCTCTGGCTTTGTTGACGTTTAGGACCTGTAGCAGGCAGAATGATGCTCCCTCTCTTGAAGACATCTATACCCTAATTTCCAGAACCCAAACATTTCCAGAACCCAAGTCACCCAAAACATTCTTTTGGGTGACCTGACAAAGGGGAGTTGAAGTCGGAGATGGAATCAAAGCTGCTGATCGTCAGGGAGACTATCCTAGTGGACCCAGTATAATCACAAAGGCCCTTAAGAGTGGAAGAAGGGAGGTCAGAGTCCCAATAAAAGAAGCTGTGACTAGGGAAGAGAGGCATGGAGAAGACATTGCCAGCTTTGACAGTGCAGGAAAGGGGCCAAGGAACGTGAGCATTCTGGAAGCTGCAAAAGGGAGGAAATGGATTCTCCCCTGATGTCCAGAAAGGAATCCAGCCATGCTGATACCTTGATTTTTAGCCCAGTGACCTCCAGAATTGTAAGATAATACATTTTTATGCCATTAAACTTGTGGCAATTTGTTACAGCCACAAGGGAAAAGCAGTACAAGGGCAGATAATTCTTTATTTATAAGTCTTTACATTGATGAGGGGAACAACATGTACGCTTAGGATATGTTGGCATGTTAGCATACTGGCCTTTACTCATCAGATACCTTCCATTATGACGACCTAGAATGTCTTCAGACATTGCCAGGCCACCAGTTGAGAATCACTAGTTTAAATTTAGGAACAGTAATCCGTGGAATATGGGATTTGAAATGTGGAGGAATGCTTTTTATTCCCCTTTTAATATAAAACTCAAAAATCAGTGATAATGTGGACAGCTTCACTTTTTGTGATTTTTTTTCTCCTAATTTTAAAAAAGATTAATTTTTTTTTCTGTTGTTGCTGCTGCTGCTGTTATTATTTTGAGACAGGGTCTCACTATGTAGTTCAGGCTGGCCTTGAACTCACTGTAGCCCAGGTTGACCTCAAATGTGCTGTGACTGTCCTGCTTCAGCTTTGTGGAAGCTGGGGTTACAGGTGTGTGCCAACATGCCTGGCTTAAAAAAATATTAACTTGGAAAGGCAGTATCACAGTTCAGTTTTAGTCAATGTGGGTTTTACTGTGGAAGACAATTCACATACCTGTGACTGGTTTTCTGTTCAGTTTCATTGAATTTTTTTCTTTTGAGGTAAAAGTTCGCTTTTTAAAACTTTCGTATCATTGTGATAGCCACCCATCCATTCATTCACTGTGTATTTATTCAGCACTTAATGTGTGGCAGGCAGGTGCCGCACTAAATGCTAAGTGCTAGAGGATGAGTGATGATCACCCAGATTTGACGTCAGCCTCCTTGGAGCCCACTGTCTGGCAAGGAGGTCGGTGATGCTCCCTGCTTGGGAGATCACAGCCTGAGGTGACGATGTGGACTTGTGCATTTCTGCCTGTGACTTGGAAGTCCCCAGCTTCTGTAATAGATATTTTATGAAGGTGTATGTGTAATAGTATCCAGGGAAACGACACGACAGTTTGCCATAATGGAATTTGGCATTTGGATGTAGCGGTAGCAATAAGTCTGCCAGATATTAACTTGTGATCAGAGATGGAAATTGTGAGGTTGATTGGAAATTTTCCTTTGACACTCTGCCATACTCTGAACATTTTCTTTTTGATAAGAGTGCTACTTCAGCCTACGAATATTTGTTTTCTCCTTGCCTAGTGGTGATTTGACTACATGAAATACCCTGTTAGCCACAGCAGCAAAGTTGGGTATCACACTTTGTCACAATGCTGGTTTGAGGCTTTGGGAACTGTGAAGAGAAACCTTGTGCTCAATTAGCAAAAATTAATAATACTGCCTGATGTAAGCCTTGTTGGAATACTAGTGAAACTGCGGAGTAGCTTGCATAGGAAAAAACAAACCCCAGAGTAACATGGCAAGTGGGAAGTTCCTTCCTGATTTGTATTGTTCTTCCAGTTACAGACAGGAAACACTGGAGTGTATTTTCAAGTACAGAACATTGGACACAAAGAAACCTCTGACAAAGCACAAAGTGTAGTTCTGTGCAGCAAAATGCCTGATCTAAAACAATCTGATTTAGCAAGCATTATTTTTGTTATTGGGTCATTTTGCCCATTCCCTCACTGCATTTAGATGCCTTGATAAGTTCAATCTGTTTTCCCCATCCTTGAATTTAAAAAAACAGTGGCAGCTAATCAGAAATACCACACCTTGTACTTACTTGGCAGGGGAAATACCATAATTTAAAAAAAATACATCTTAGGAAAAACCAGCATGTTTTAATGGCTGATTTATGTGTCTATTGAGCGAGCACCTTGGTTAATATTCTGAAAATTGCTGGGCTTTGCTTAGGTAAAATTCCACATCTCTGGTAAAGATGAACACCCTAAAAATAATTCAGCATGAGAAGACCTTGGATTAGACTTAAGGAAGGAGATTTGGCTGTTTGGAGCACATACTGGGGATGATGGGAAACGTGGTGGTTTTCTGCAATTAAGGTAGAGCTAGCACAGGTGAGCAGAAGAATCTGCGAGGCAGAAGCACCTCAATTTATAGATTATATTCTTCATGATTCATCAGTTAAAAGTAATCTTTCCTGATTACAAGTTATTTTTAATTTCAGTAAACCTTAAAATTTGACTAAGAAGACAGATTGGATCTTTTCCTAAAATTATATTTACTTAATGTAGAGTTTACACAAAGGCAAAAACATGGGGCAAATTGATTTTTAAAGTGTGCTAACATTTTAATACAATATGTTGAATATATTTTTGAGTCTCCAATACCCTTTCAGGTGAAGTACCTTTAAATTTAAGAAAGACTAGTTAATTTGGAAAAGAGTAGTCAATATGCTAGCTTTCTTTGTATTTTGGGTACTGTGTGGTATATGTTGTTGTGCTTTTGTAGAGAGTTGCATCTTTTAAGTTAGAAGTATCTCCAGCCATATCAAGTATGCTGTTTGAAAATCTAAGTACAATACTATTTTTAAAAATGTTGCACTGTGTATACATGTACCTTGACAAGTAGTTTAATAGTAAAAGGCCATCACAAAATGCAGTGAGTTCTTTCCCTACTAATATGAAGTCTTAACTTTTTATTTTGGCATCTGCTCATACCCATGTTTATAAATAATATGTATAAAATGCTGTCCTTTGAGTCATCAAAATCATTGATTATTTGTTGACTTTTTCTTATAATAAATGAGAGTAGGGTTGTTGTATAACTTTTCTCTCTGCTTTTGCTCTATCATCCTTCCAATATAGTTACGTTACAATTTGGGGTTATATTGTCATTTGATATTTACATTATCGATGAATGTAAATGGTCCAATGAATTATTTGCAGCTGAGCATAATAGCATACCAGGACTACCTTCTTAAGACTTTTTGTTTTCCCCAAAGTTAATGCTTTGTTTTTACATTTGCTTCATTTTCTTTGTAGCTGATTCGGCACTGTGCTCATAAATTCATAATTCCTTAATATCTAGTTTTCCAGAATTTAAAAACTGTGATTTAAGTTGTTTTTGTTAATACTATTTGGTGGTGCTGAAGATCAAACCCAAGTCTCTATGCATGCCAGGCAAGTGCTCTACCACTGAACTCTAACCCATAGCTCTTATGTTTGATTTTTTATTTTAAGCTACCAGTGTGACATTACTGCACCATTTGCTAGGAAGAGATGCGCACAGTTGGTCCTCGTCATCCAGCTCCAGCACACTAAGTAGGCCATGCCTGTTAAGTCCACAGTATGATTGTAATACAAATTTTTCTTATTATTACTTTAAAAAAAACTTTTGTGACGTGCTTACTCTGATTCTTAGGTTGACTTTTTTTTTCTTGAACTTGTGAAAATGTTAATAAATCTTGGAACTTGTTTTCTGTATATTCATAGAGGGGAGAGATTTCAGAGTTAAAGTATACTCTGTCAAAGATACAGGATCCTGTGCAGATTTTTGGCTGCTGGCTTGAGAAAATATAGGAAAAGTGAAACAATCCAGTGCTGGTGTTTCGCTGGAGGAGGGTAGAAGGATGAGGCTGTGGTGGACTCATGCCAGAGATGCCCCTGTAAAACTGACTCTCAGGTTTCCTTTCAAGGACCTTTGGCCTCGTAGTCTGCTGGGCTGCTGCTGCTCCTCCTCCCTAACAGTGTTTGGCGCTTCAGCAATGCCTGGCACCATGCACCGTGTGTGCCCAGCGGAGTTATGTGGCATATTGGGCCTGCTACTGGGAGAACGTGTTCTTGGAGTAAGAGTTGGCCACCTCTGGAAGCTAAGGCCTTGATTTTTTCTACAGGCTCTGATCTCTCTGGCCTTGGGAGGTATTTGAATCAGGTCAGAGTTCAGTTTCCTGCAGAAACTGGTGAGTGAGCTACTCCTGTAGGCGACTGCAGATTAACTGGGACACTGCAGTGACAGCTGGTGTTGGAATCCTTTGTGGCAATGCCCAGACATTCCGTTACCCTGAGAGTAGGTGAGAGGGGTGCACTGAGGT